>DWAP01000115.1:0-29128 GCA_018230625.1 Heliconius eleuchia | reverse complement strand
ACACCACCAGTACCAGGATGATCCTATTCTAGGCCGGGATCACACGGCACAAAATGGAGGCTCATTTAGTATGTCAGAAATGTATAATAATATTCAAATCATCGATATATTTCTCATCTACTTTTAACATATAACTTAAAAATATTTTAAAGTAACAGTCGAATAGGAAACACGCCGAATCAATGTGACTGGCCTATTTGTATAGAGTCACTGGAGCAGCGCGGGTGACGGAGACAGTGGCAAGTATTGTTTCGGTGAAAGCGCCTCTTTGTTATATTTTTCCAATCGATTTCCTGTTTTCTATCGAAACTCGACGTATGAAGTCTTTTCTTGTCATATTTCTACCCACGTCAATGAGGATGTCCCATATACCGCTGACCGAGTGACACTAACTACCTATCAATAAATATTTGACATTCGGTCAAGTACAATATATTATATTTATAAATTGAACAATCAGAGGTCCTAGTGACATAGCCCGTAGATTCTTAGAGTTTTATCCTAAAATAAGGGAGACGCAAGAATATAGTAGAAATTGGTGACTTGACAAGCACTATACGGGGGCGTTCATTATACCAGTCAATATAATATTAAAGATAATTCATATATAACAAATATGTCCAATATTATTGTCGCATTTCATTTTAAATGACGATGTATATTTATCTGTGTGTCACGCAATCGCCAAGTTTAATAATTATAAATCCAACAAAGATGTATCTAACGTGAACTTAAACTTAGTATATTGTCATTTGCATAAGCTGCAATATTACAGATTATTTTGGTTCTTCAATGAAATCATTCAAATCTCCAAACTAAATTGTCTGTCTGTTTGCGAATAATTTTGGCAGATTTACATATAGCGACGGGCACGGTGGCGGTCGTATGGTAATTTTATCAAGATGATGATGTCAGAACAAGTTCGAGAGCTTAAAGAGTTCCTCCTCATTTTAAATACAAGAAGATGAAGATAGTTTTGTTCTCTTTATTACATGTTGGATTAATCAAGCCGATGATAATATCACTATATTATTGGCTAAATTATGAGATAATGTAATAAGAATATTACTTTTAACTAACTTTTATCTGACCAAATCAAGCCAAGTCTTTTACATTACCAATAAATATAGAGAACCTATTGACAAATTTCACTCTTTCTCTCTGTCATCCATCCTTCGGCTATAATAATAGCTAAGTAGAAATTAAAATCATGTCCTATGAAAATCATTTTTTGTGACGTTAGATTACATCGTCGCAATTTTGTCTAAAAGGACCAAAACTGCATCATCACGATATTTTCCGCTATGTAACGAATATTACCCTCAACTGGATCTGTTACCTGTCCCCCCTTATCTGATGGTTATCTAATCGCAAACAGGAAGTGACAAATTATAACCCTGACTCGTGACTCCGATTATTGCAAGTCATTAATCATTTTTATATCTATTGAATTGGCGTAAAGTAATTTACTTTGTTGTAATTTGTGAACAACTAACTCACAGCGCGCAAATCTGTCAATTGGTTCTCTTTGTTTGTCTAACTAACAATATATTTAATTTTTATTATCACTTACTAAATAAATAAAACGAAACCTTAATCCTTAAGGATTAAGGTTTCCTTCTCTAGATTATAAATATTTAAATATCTACTCAGCAACATAAGCATAAGCAGTTAAAACAGAAGTAATATTATTAATTTCAGTATATTCAAAGTAAAGTCGCGACTGACAATGTAGAGTAGTTGTTTTTGTTAGATAATATATTCTGTTTGGTGTCAAGGCAGCCTCAGTGCTATTTATCATATTATAACATACACCGTAGTAGACCATTTTCTTTAGTTTATTCTAATAATAAATAATGAGCTTCACTTTTAAATTAAGTAATGCTCACTTGAGACTTTATTGTTCCATGAATCAAATTATCAACAACACTATGACATTATTTAGTAATTATTCTTATAAAATATATAAATATAGTTTATATGTTTATATTATATTTAACATTTACACAATAGTGTAACACAACTTGACTTAAGAATTTGCTAATGTTTAAACACGACTTTTTACGACACGAACTTCGTAAAATTTAGGTAAATGGCTGATGATTCATCAAACAAAGCTGATGTTCACCTTTAATCGATAATCTTTGATTAAGTAAACATTATGAAAACAAAGAAAGCTCAAGTGAACCGGGTGCAACACGTCACTGTAAAAAATAAATTAGTCGATAGAAATCGCCGCAACCGGTCGCACGTTCGTTAGCAGATCATTAGTTGTTGTTTAAAATTTCAAATTGTTGGAAATCTCTTGCAATTAGAGACGGGAAAAAATGCACTTATTTCATTAAATTGCATCTTAAGTGTAACGTGTATGCTTTGCTGCGTGTCCTTCTCTTCCTGGTGCGAGTGACCTGAATAGCACGTTACATAAACACGATAAACAACAAATTATTTATATCTATACTAGTTTATATCTGCGGCTTCGCCCGCATGTGTTGAGTACCCGTGATCGCTGTCTCCGCATGCGCAGGTGCGTGAGGCGTCACATCGCAAATATTAACGTCATGTAAAACAGCCTGTAGCCATCCTTGATAAGTGTCAACACAAAAAGTAATATCTAACCTTTAAAGGCAAACTTTGCAATATTTTTTCAAAGTATTGTAGTTGAAATTAATTGAACCTCAACTTATTTTTCAAACGTGTCTACATTTATATATACATTTATATTATATGTAAAGTAAGTAATAAACTAGCGAATAGCGACTGCCTCACAGAGTGCGGGTTCGTTTATTTTTCGTTTATCATCAATACAAACCGGAACCGCTAATGAGTGTCCATCAGCTATTATTTCACATTGGACGTTTTTATCGACCAATTATATTTGTATGAGCCATACATTTGTAAAAACGTGTCTAATTAATAATGATTTATACGAGTATTTCACTGATAAGGATTATGTGGTTATAGTGATTTGTATAATTTTATGTTACTAATCTAAGCGACGTGGTTTTAATGTTTTAATCTGTTGCAACTACATTATTACCAAATATCAAAGACTTGGGCGAATCGCATTTAATAAATATCACGGCGTATTTAAGAAGTGTTGGATTGAAATCCTGTTGAGAGAAATTAAAATGAAAAATATTCGCGCATTTTATTAATTTAGGTAAACAAGATTGCAATTTACTGTCACCGTAAAACGTAAGTATCGAACTCACAGCCATTGTTTTTACAGTCAGACGCTGAGTTACTGCGACACTTAAGAGTTAAGAACTTTAAGAGACTGTCGTAGCGCAGCAACCCTTAGGCCTTTTAAATTTCATAAAAATCACAGGATTCTTATCGACGAACAGTACTAACTACGTTATAAATATACTGAAAGGGCGTTATTAATTTCCTTACATTGGAACTAATATACAGTAGGTATCATGTTGCCATACCACATTACATGTGTGAAAGTTCGTCTGTTTGTTCCGCTTTCCCGTGAGGTCGATAGTCCGTCACCCGTCATATGTCATGTGGAGTTGAAAAGGATATGGGATACGTTTCCATTGTCGATGGCGGCTTATTTATCTAGTACGTACATAAATCTCTATTCACTAATATAAAGGAAACATTTTTTATTTATTCATATTTTCCTACAAAAAAAATAATAGTATAATTTTTTCGATGGGTTCTCTCACTAAAATAAATTTTGAGGTTAATAAGCGAGTATTTACAATATTTGATGTGTCATATGATTTGTGTGTTTAATATACATAATTATATCCAACTGTATACCGATGGGTTTT
The DNA here is from genome assembly GCA_018230625.1 of Heliconius eleuchia. NCBI lineage: Eukaryota > Metazoa > Arthropoda > Insecta > Lepidoptera > Nymphalidae > Heliconius > Heliconius eleuchia. The sequence continues at coordinate 25,340 of DWAP01000115.1, read as the reverse complement.
TATTTCTAGATTCTCATTTCCTATTGATTCTCTCATCCTCGGCAAGCCATTATCATGAGGAATGGAGAAAAGTACCATTAACACATGTACGTAATCTACACGGAAACCAAACTCGCTCCATTCAGCATAGATCACACGTAGTTTAGTCTACTGTAATCCACCACCTCATTAAGGAAGTAACACGATATTTACAGATCAGCGTCGACGCGGTATTTAGAACGTTTCAATTGTTTCAACTACAACGCTGGCAGCTATTAACAAATTCCTAGAAGTTTTCAAAGACTATATTATACATATTGTAAAAGAGAAGAGTATTACATTTCCAGTGACATCATGTTGATAGCGTCAGCTAGTTAAGAAGTGGTAAGCAAGTTAATGTCACTTCTGGTATGACTTCAACTCCATAATTGTTGCAGAAAAGATTGTGAAAATGTATTACAAATATATAAAACTTATTTAATTGTAGCACAGATAATAAGCAAAGTATAGAAACATAGAGTAAGGAGTTTTAGCAATAAGTTATTTACAACATTTTATTCACTATGACGTAAGTTTCACTAGAATGTACATAAACGGAAAATTTATAGCTCGACACCTAAAATAATTGAAAATTGCATTTATTTTCTAAATTACGAGGTCCATATTATAAACATAATATAACTCCACTATTATGCCATACTTGCAGACATTAAATAAAATAAAAATATACGTTTTTTAATTATTATTAAAGATCATGTTGGAGCATCTAACTAATAGCTTATAACCAAACACATGGGAAAACCACGTGGTAAGCGAAATTCGCCAAAACTGTGTTACTGATATCTGTTATCAGTCTACTGTTATCAGCCGCCGCTTGGGTGGTCGCGGGGCGCGGTCGAAAATCAGTCTTATGAGAACGTTATAAAGTTTAAAATTGATTAAATTACGTCACGCAGGAGGACCGGTGCAAAAGGTGTGAATGACTCGATGTGAAATGTCAATTGTTTTATCATTTTTAACGTTAACGTCAATTATGTTGTTTCGTTATAAATAAAACGAAAATGTTAGCAAATATGGAAATTTTGTTTTTAAATAACAGGATTTTTTCAATTTCCTTAGAAACGACGTTTAAATACAAATGTTTTTGTTTATTTGAATAATAACCAAATAAATTATAAAAGACGATTGTGATTAATTTCTAGGTCTTCTCAAAGAGAGAAATTTCCCATTTTGATTGTTAATTTACTGAAATATGATAAATTAAAAACATATTTTTTAAATTTAGCACGTATTCTGTGTATTTGAGCAGCGTGTAGCGCCGCGGCGACGCGGGACACTCCGCGACGTACGTACTCGTATGTACTTATGTAGTTGTACAAGCAATTTGTAGCTTTTTGTAGTTCTGTTTGGTATTATTTATCATGGTTGCCCGAATAGGACTGCTCTAGTAATGCAAGTTTTGAAATATTACGTAGTTTACATTTTACAGTTATAAGTTTGTCAAGTGTGAAATGGAATGGTCGAAAGAAGTAAATACCATATAGGATACCAACCTAAACTCTCATTCGAGTTTTATTTGAACCTATAACCATAATATTTTGTGCATTCAAACTCTTTTCAAACGCGTTACGACGCGACGATCCAATGGTTTTGTTATGAAGGTTTTTATGCCAATTATAATAAAATTTAAGTGAGACAGAATCTTTCACTTCTGACTCGAGGGCCCCAGTTCACTGTTATTCAACCAAGATTTCTAGAAGATTGGTTTTTTTTGTAAATTGTATACTTTTCCCCATCGTGGGCGCCTCACGCTTCACACCTCACACCTCACATCGATCACGTGCGACGCACATCCATCACGCTATCTCTGTAGATTATATCTTCTGACGTTTTAACCTATTTTCACTTTTATATTTTCAAGAAAAAACTTGTGTTTATTGGTACACTTTTTAATTTTACTTGAACACTTTAAACATTTTTCAATGACCGTTACATCGAGATCGTTGTTATTTAGGTTCCCATCATCTAAGCGTCTCGTCAATATAAAGTAAAACGACAACTAGGGGATGTAAAGTACTCCAGACGACCAAATCCAAGTACAAATAAGGCACATAGTATTGACTACGTATCCGCGTGTCATTCACAGCTCGAATAGGACCTCCGCGACATGCAACATATTAGTGTCGAGCCAATTCTATGTAGCTTTTGTATATTTTACTTCACTGTTTAGTTCAAATACTAACATGGTTGTCCAAGTTAGGAAACATTGTCATTTGAGACGTCTCCGAGAGATAGTTGGTCTTATATTTGGTATATAATAAATTAAAACACTTTTAAATTTAGTCATTTTAAATTAATCATCAATAACAGAAAAAATAAACTGGAAAATCGGCTTGTCCACGGAGGGTTCCGTACAATAAGTGCATGGTTTGAATTTCATTTCGATGTCTCTAAGCGTTCCTGAGTAAAAGGCTCTTGACAGACAGATAGATAGACAAACAGAGAGACAGCCATGTGATCTTATAAGTATTCCTTTTTTCCTCACGAGGTACGTTCCGTACCTGAAAATGTTTTTAGTTTTTTTTTCCACCCTACCATATTTGTGTGTGTCATAAAGCATGGAGCAAAAAATATATATACTACGCCTTAACTCTAAATTCTTGGCCTAAATTCATAGATAAATATAATTCAATTAAAATTTACCTAAAACAATCGTTAAGAGCCTAAAGCTAAGATTGTATATCGCGATTAACCAAGTTATTACTTTACAGATAAAGCTCCTAAAGTAAAAGAGCCAACTAAACTTTTCAATATCGGGATTAGCGACAAAGGCTTCTAAAACCGAGATGTTACTTAAAAATAAATATACAAATTTAAACTAAAACTTTTAAGGAATTAAAAAATATGTACAATATTAAACAGAAAATGTCAGATAATTTCCATCAGAGAAAAGGTAAAACTGCTAATGTAAAATACAACCAGACATTTTTTTTATATATGTAAAGCTATATTTTAATAGTTTTTTCTTATTATTAAGTGAAGTTCCTGGTGAGTTCACATCAACCTATTAAATATGACGCCATCTGGCTGCATTATGAAAAGCACGTTGACTATGATATCCATGTAGTATTTATAGAAACTTTTCAGATGGTGTCTAAATAGTACTTAAGTAGGTGAGAACCGCTGAGTGACGCAACACTACGTGGGCGCCGCGCGTTCCTTCTATGAATGAACGCAACAAGTGGACAGGAATTGATCTAAGCTTATATTTCAATTCTGCCCACTCGGTGTCGTTTTCTGTAATAATCCCGATAACTTTAGCGGTAATTGCCGATAAACGCCGGTGCTGAAGTAATCGTATATCAATAGTGGCAATTAATTCATTTGGAGTTGGACTTGTCGGACCTGGAAGGGCGCTGTTCAAGTTATCGCGCCTGAAATCAGACATTACAAGCTTTAACATTTTAGAAAGTCGTTAATTGATTCTGAATTACTAAACTCTGTTTACATTTGCGTAAATTACTTGAAAAAATATTCGATCAACAAGTATATTTAATTTGAAATAATAATATCTAAGCGTGTGTTTTAATTTATAAGCCAATATATTAAGTATATTAAGTACAGCATGCACGTCGATTGCAGAAACTTATATATTAGATACAAGCCTAGCCCAATTTTTTTTTATTATTATTTCTTAACACTACAAACACTTGGTCCGTACCCTTTATAAAATATATTATTATATCTAATTTCCTTATCATATATATTAATTACATTATATAAGAAAATTATATTTTTAACTTTACATTATTTTACAAAATTTTACTTAGATCTAAGGTTAAGCGAATGTTTATATATGTAGTAGTAGCCCAATATTGAGATCTAAAATATTTCAAAGTAGTTTTAAAAAAGTTATTGTAAAAAAAGGAGCTTGATTTGAACATAAAAATTTAAATTTCTCAAGCTTAAAGACAATAGTATGTTAAATGAAAACCTTGAAGGCGAACATATTGTCGCTTATTCATCGTTGAGTGATGAAACCTTAAATAATGAACTCAACAAATAAAATAAAAGTAAAAGCCCAAGTTATTAAGCGTGAAGCCTCCGTCTCGGGAGTAGCGCGAGTGGGTGTGGGCGCGACGCCGACAGCCGGTAGCGGATACGTTACAAACGACTGTAATGTCGTCGCGTCTAAATTATTATCATTATTTACCATTTGCATCTTTCTATTAAATAAAATGTCATCAATATTGTTTAATATATGAGCAATCAATTTCTCTGTTAGTATATATATGATAGTATGAAATATTTTATAGAAAACTTTTATTGGTCATCAATTTCGTTATTATATTATGAAAGTGTGTGCTTATGAAGTTATGATGCTTGTAATAAGGCCGTCGTAGTACAGCCGCATCGCACCTGACTACAAATATGATGGTTGTGAGTTCGATTTACATTCGGAGCAATTAATTATTAACGTTTCTTCGCTTTGGTAGCAAGATAAAGAGGGGTGTTGAGTTTATTAATCAAAACGCTATGTCTCGGTATGAGAAAGAAGAATCTTAACGTAATCTAAAAAGATCACTTAGACATGATTTTTTATGAATATTCGGTGTTTCTTTTCATTAACATCAACAATTAGAATTTACTACGCAATAATAAATTTATAAAAAAACTCACAAATAAAAAATATAAATATTAGGACTAAATTGACTTCCTAGGATTCTTAGGTTCTGCAGTAACAGACTAATATAGAGCAATAAAATTATAAATTAATTAAGGTGGACAATATTGAATTGAGTTTCTTCGAATCGAATCTGTGTTGATATGGTGCTGGCTCCTGGTATTAGAATGTTACACTGTCGGAAAGGGAGTAATAAAACAGTCTGAGTCGTTGAACGTATTGCCGTAGTGTATTGTGCCGCGTGGTTACACTTTGAGACAATTCTCTGTAACTTAGCTATTATGATTTAATGTGTAGAATCTGTCTATCATTTATTTGGAAAAAATAAAATAAACATCTAAACTGTCTTTAATGTTTTGATTTTAAAGATTTCATCCATTTACAATAAATGTAATAGACTGTTTATTACTAATTTTATAATGATCTACACGTTGGTACCTCCACGGCTATAGTAGAACAGCTTAATATAGAAGTTAGACTGAATCCTGATTTTCTAGATAATGTAATCTGATGTATTATTAACATTTAAAACGTTTAATGTAACAATTAAAGCCACATCTTCGGTAGCGACACACGTAACACGCACTGGCAGAACAGAGCCAACTCGACCAAACACATATGCACAAGTGTTACCATTATCATCAAATAGTGATTAATTACACTATTATTGTGTTTAACTGAACACTTGACACCCATTGTCTGTCCGTCTGTCTGTCTCTGTGTGTGAGTGTGTGTGTATGCGTAGTGTATACACAACACATTTACGATGACGCGCAACATCTGTGACGCGATTTCTGTCAAACTTAGGTTCAAGGTTGTCCCGCAATATGTTAGTGGTTATTTCAGATGTACATTAAACACTTATATAACTACCGCTTAACAATATTTAAAAACAACAACGTTGCACGCGTTGCGTGCCACGACCGTCGTGAGTTCAAATTTCATCTGGGAATTGGTTTGGTTTCTTTTCTCTGTTCTACACAGAATTGAGCTGCGCCACTCAATGCAATGTCTAATCTTAAGGGAAACTGAAGAGAAGACTCGATATTAGGTTGTCTGTTCCTACCCTGATTTGCGAGTGACAGCGTGAAGCCGTTAATTACACTGCAGGATTGTTAAAATGACTGCTAAAGCGGAGGTTACTTCTTATATAATTTTACATCTTAGATAACATAAGTCTTCTAATTTGAAACTGCTTATATTAGATACAGTTATATTAATAAGTAAATTAAAACTTGTTCCATAACTTTCAATGTATAATATCCATGGGTCTTTTTGAGTTGTTAAAATAATACATTTTTTTCTAAAAAAAGGTGTACTTACATGTTCCTTTCAACTTCAATAACCCACTACAATAGAATAGAAGCATTACAACAATGACGTAGAAGTAGATGAAGATAGTGTTAGCTTATTATACAAACAGTAAACACAGCAGCGACCGTCGTGAGTCGTGTAGCGCCCGTTACACGCATTCTTGTATAACGTAGTAGTTACTTGTAATGTCATAAGATGAACTGATTAAGAGATGAGGTATGGCAGGGCTGCCCACTTTCAATATTAATTTATCTTTGTGTTTTAGCCTTTTAACTTTTGTTATTTGACAGTTGTTGTAATTTTTTCGATATTATAATCATTGAGCATCCAAGAAGCTTAATTATATATGATACACTCGTCAAAATAGGTTTCTTCACATGTATTCTAATCGAGAAATCAAACATATACATTATTTTTTTAATTCAAAAGTTAGTTTAGAGCACTTATGGGGCATTCCTGACCGTAACCTAATAACCCTGACCCTGACCTCAGCGGCCTGTCACCCGTCAAATGAAATAACGTGATAATATAGAGACTGTGATGCGATATGATGACTTGGTCTACGTAGTCTACAATACATATATTTTTTTCTTTTGTACTTTTACCTTCACGCTGTATCCCGCTTATAGAAGAGTAGACAGAAGAAAACTGGGAGTCTAGTGTTAAGACATTCCCTTTCCATTAAAACACATCCATTCTCCGCTTTCTAATGAATTCAGCAGGGATTCTATGTTGAGTGGTGGAACTCATCGCCGCACGAAAATTTCAAAGAATAGTTTAATTTTTATGTTTCTTTTATAAAATAAGTTAGCTAAAAGGAGTAGGAAATATAGAATAAGAAAACAATAATTTTCCATTAAAATTTGCTTCATAAGAATACAATATTTCATATAAGTAGATACAACTAGAATGCATTATATAAATACCTCCTCAAATTTGACACCTGACCACGACCACTACCACTTTTGAATTAATTATTTATACTTGTTTTATTATATTTCATGTTCCAATGGTCCCGGTGGTATCATGTAACCTCGTGAAGGATTCCTCGAATCATTTCTAAGACACACATCACTCGTCTCCTGTAGTTGTGTAGTGCTGTGAGCGCGGCCCGACTGACGCGCGGAGTCAACAATGATTCATAGAGGACATTATAGCTGGATGCATGTTTGAACTACAATGAAAGGGAAGCTTCCCGGTATACTGACATTACTGACATATTTGCGGTAAATTAATTATACGACCTGTCATCTTTTAAATGATTATTTATTCATATAAATATTTTGGATTTTTACATTTGGATTTTTACAATAGAGGACGAAACGATACTAAACTAGGTAGGTAGTTTAGTATCGTTTCGTTCTCTATTTTCCGCTAGACGAGACGTATCAAGTGAAGCGAATGAAATCATTTTATATAACATAACATTCTTCCTTTCATACGGAAATTAAATTTATAACGGAAACTCAGGTATAACCGAACTATGGTACTGCGGATCGAAATTCGATTATTTTATAAAAAAGATAACAAAAATTCGAATATTATTATTGACTTAATATACTTTACATAAAGTGAAGTATATTAAGTCAATAATAATATTAATTTAGCATTTTATAAACGAAACAAGAAAATAGGCAAAGACACACAAAATGGCATAGAAATGAGTCACTATCACGCTAGTTTATTATAACAATAGTAACAATTTTAAAACTCTATAAATAAATAAGAGTAAGAAGTCAGAGACTCACCTAAACCTGCAGACAAGCTGTATAAACACTTTCGGGGGTTATGTTTAATTGTGATGTATAATAATAACAATAAAATATTAAAATATTCTATTTATTGTAAACCCCAACAAATCCTCTCTCTATGCGAACATATATAGATATCCTTCGGCGGGAATGTCTCTCAATAAATAAAAAACACGAGCTCTTACAATAAGATGGATGTACAAAGCGAAGCATTTACAAAAATAATAGTATTCATATCGCATTCAATAAGAATTTACATATAGAGCTATTTCACAGGAGATCTTTAGACAACACGCGATTGTGTTGGGAGATCTATAAAAAACTCAGTTACTATTTATTATTTTTACTTTCGTTCGGTGAATGAGACGTGAATGTATGGGGATGTTTCCTTATTCGTATGTTTGTTAATTTATAACTATCGATGAGTTCTGCAGTTATTATCACTGGGGAGAGTTGTAGGTTCGTTAGTTATAATACAAAAATATTTTAGAAAAATTGTAAAAAAAATAGTATTTAGAGAGGCTCGAACCCGTAACTATTGGCGTCCTTGCGCTCTGATCACTAAGCCATATGTTCTTATCGATAACATTATTATACTTTTGGTACAATAACTAAATAATAAGAATATAAAGTGAAGCGTTGAGTTACGCTCAACACGTTGATATGCGGAGAAAAGCGTGAAGCTAAACAAAAGTATAAGTTTTAGATTTTAAAGAAAATTGTGCATACGACAATGGAACTACACTCACAGTAGGGCAAGCCCAGCAATACATTGCAAGTACTCTTGAAAATAAGACATCACATGTCTTGGTCTTTCCCATATTCATTGTATATTCAACTAACTTATAACTACTGCTTCGCCTCCATCGTCAAATTAACTATTAACATAAATCAAAAAACATTTTTCGTATCTGTGCTTATAATTTTTATACAATACAAAAATAAAACGATACGAACTCGTTGCTTCTGAGATTAGCGTGGTCAACTAAACGAACACCTCAGCTTCATATTATTAGTATATCGTTTTTATATCGTCTTTTAAATTAATATGTAAAAAAGATTTTGTTTAATTCTTAACAAGGACCACCGACTGCGCCGTATCGCGGGTTCGATCTCCCGCGAGGCAAAAATTTTATATCGGCCATATAATTTTTTACTGGCTCTGACGAAATGTTGGCGACGCGGCGAGAACACACAGGTTTAAATGTTCTGAAATATTGAAGCTTATAGAGTATATTTTTTATGAATAAGTACTTCTCTTTATTCTCCGACTGTCTGAATGTCTAAAATTAGTTAGAACTGCTATATATTTTATAATTTACGTCCAACTCTCACTAGCTCGTTAAATTCACGTTATATTAGATATTATGATCATATAATTATTGAGCAATTTTATTGTTGCAATATTTCAATGAATTTTATGTGAACAGAGAATTAGCTTGATAACGTATGGTTTAGTGGCCAATTTTACTAGAGGTGTGGGTTGCCGTTATATTATTTATACGTTATTAAATGCCAATTCTTAAATTTTTGCCATTTTTTATATTTGGGATAAATAGTAATTATGCACAAAATATATTTTTTAGCTTCACGCTGTATCATCAATATCAAGACACCTCTTTCCTATTAAGACAGTTCCGTTCCCACTTTCCGCCAAATTCTGCAGGCATCGAGTGTTGACTTGCGGAACTCAACGCCGTGCTTTGCCTCACACACACAGCTAAGAAATGAAAATATTTCATTTCCTCGAGTAGGAACCGAAGCCACAACCTGTTGCGTTTACAGTCGCTTGCATGAGCTCTTGCACCATAACGTTACAGCGTTATGGTGCAAGAGCAATGTAGTCCAAATATGTAACAAGTAATATACGATTCTATAATACAATACGCAGTTACTTTTAAGTTCGTATAATGATATAGATGAAAAATATTAGGCAATTAACTATCTCATATTAACGCTCGCTAAATACCGAGTTACTTACGTGACTGACTGACTGACTGACTGACTGACTGATAGATCATTAGTGGTTCGTATTGCTATTGCATTACAACTAATAACTGGTGTTCATATTCACATTAGGAGAGAATGCTGGGTTGTGTTTTTTTAAATTGCTGTAATAGAATGTTACGGTACCTACTAGGTTATAGTACAGTAAATGCTTAGAAAAACGCCGCTGGTTGTGGGTTCGTCTGGTAAATGTCTTTAAATATATTATTAAGCGAACGTTTTGTTACGTATGAATATAAGAGAATTCTTCTTGCCTGATTTCAAAAGTGTTGTTCCACTAGGTAATTCCAGTTTCCTATAAGTTTTGATTTCGCGGCGATTTTCATACAAAGAGCAGCAAAAACGATGCTTAAAAATGCTCGTCGTCATCTTCGTCTAGAAGAAGACTAGAAGCTTATTTTTTTGTCCTCCGAGGGACTATCACTTAGGTACTTGTGAGGGACGCCCGGTGAGGAACGTAAATATTTACAATTACCGTCAACTCGGACCCCGGTTGCGGCGCACTGCGCGTGTAGTGGTGTGCAGTTCGATGCACTTAAACTATTACAATCAAATATAATGTAGGTACCTATATAAGTTGATTACATTACCTAATAAATGTTATGGTATTTCCCTGATATCATACACTACTTCATTACTCGTATTTGATAGATTACGTGAGTCGCAGTCGTAGTTCGTAGTCGTAGTACTACATTCACTGCAGCAGAGCAGCGAGCAGGTCGCAAATGCATTCTGCATTGTTATTGTCTCCGAGTGAAGTGCGCGTTGAATTCGATCTGTACAGTCATTTGAGCGGTGCACTGACTGACTCGATTTCAATCACTTCATGGAATCCACTATAGATTTTGCAATATTTCTTTTATCACGCTATATCCCGCATGTAGCAGGTTCGGCAGAGAGAACCTAGTGTTAATATACTTCGTTACTAAAAATTGTTAAATGGCACAACTCAACAAAGGGTTAAAAGCCTTGGCGTCAGCGAGGAAATTAACCGAGAGGACCATTAACCAATACACCAGCAAGATTACCAAAATCGTAAAGCTATAGTATATACAACGCCAGATCAAGAGCCTCATTCATTAAAAAACAGTTAAAACTAAAGTATTAATAAGACATTTGTTTTCATTATAATAACTAACGAAAGTTATAGCTCCAAATGTTTAAGATAAATCTCCGAGGCAGCTTCCGCGGCCGTAAGTCATCTCTCAATGAGCTCCTAGACGACGCTCCACTCTCACTGATGCTACTCAAATACCGTATATTACTTTAATTTTAATAACGTAAAGACACGCGATTGTAGTTTATTATGATTTAAAAAATGGTGCATCTGTTGAAGTAGGTGCAGGGGCAGGTAGTTTTATCGAACAAATGAGATTTGAATTTCGTTATATTAATTAAAAAGAATTTAAATTATGAATACAGGTTCGATTTCCAATTGGAATATTTATCTATATAGGTGTCTGTCTGTTTTTATAAGTCTGGGAACCTGTACACTTGGACTCGGACACTAGGACTGTGTCGTTTGATCACGGGAGCGAAGCCGAAGTGAAATAAAGTTTTTTTCGTTATATTTCATATTTTATTATTATAGATACTTTCGTATAACAACACTGATATAATAGTTAAAAATATATAATTATAGGAGTTGCTTATTCCATGAACTTGAACCCGCGACCCACGCACGCGTGTTTTGCCTCACTCACCCAGCATGATATAAAAATAGCGTATAAAAGTAAATATTCGATCAATCAAAGCTGTTCTCTGCCTGTTATATTTAATGCGGAGTTTGTTTACGCCACGACGCCGCGCTCAGCTACGGCGGACGAGTCGAGACTGCTTAATATAAAATATTACGAAAAATAAACAATTATTCTATAATATTAATGGATAACGTTATTATCAGTTTGTAGCGTAATTTGATTACTGATTCAGATGTACGTGATGTAGTTGCAGAAAGGGACATAACCATGTATGTATGTAAATATGTACGTATATATTTCAAGACAGGCAGAGGAAACCTAGTGTAAAGACACTCCGTTTTCCACTCACTTACCAATTTATGATTGTATAAGATTTATTTTACTTCGATACGTCTTCATATTACTTTATTTTTCTCTAATTCCGATTTTCCTAAAATACAAATTTGCTCACTCATAGATGAGACAGAAAAATAGTCAATAAAAACTATTCAGGCAGGCAATGGCAAAAGCAGAAATTAATCACTCCACTTTCTCTTTTATCTCTATTTTTATGAGGATTATTTAGTGTTTTTCAATAAGATATCAGTAAGTAGTCGGCAGTCAGACAAGCAGTCGTTGATGGGAACTGTCGATTGTCCCTCACTCGGGCTCATAAAATATTTTATGCCTTTGTCTGTTAGGGACGTCTGTGAAGAGGACGACGCTGACGAAATAGTTTTAATTACTTAAAATAATATTTTAGTACCCTAAACAATATTGTAGTTTTATATTATTTATTTATTTTTTGCTTTTTTGACAATTTTTTTGCCCAAAAAAGAGAAAAGACCCACTAAAGTAAGATATTTTTTATATGATAAATTTAAAAAGAATCCCTCGGAAGGATACGAACATTCAGACGGCTGTATAAAAATTTGCGCTAAAGGATGTGACAAATCAGTTTAAACAATAAAAATTAATAAGTTGATATGAATATCATTATTTTACCTGTCCCGCAATTAAATATCCATGAACAGGCGTCCTTACGGACCCTCGAGCGAAACCGAGCGAAATTTCAAATTAGGCTGTAGTAAAAATTTAATGTCCTCCTTGATGGCCCATCGCCATGTTTGGGAACTAAATAACTAATAAAAATTATCAGTCTGTCTGTTTGTCGGTGGCCTTTATGTCGATATGAGTTTATGTGTAATTAATAGCGTTTTTACGACTCTACTAATGTTGTGATATTAGAGTAAGTAATACGTATGATATATGTATGTAGGTTTCTGTTGCGGGACTTGAGTAACGGTAACAAAATGGTTTAAATTATATAAGTCTATACATATATGTATGTACATATAGTCTATAATGGGAACCTAGTGTTAACCCCCTAGTTTGCAAGACAAAGCGCGCTAGGAAGCTTAACACGTCGTAGTTACCAAAAATGAAAATAAATCATGGCTCGGAGCAGAAATCGATCCCACAGTTGTCACACTCAACACTGTTCAGAATACTATAAAACCCACACGACACCCGTCAGTATGATCATATTCGCTATTATGCTCTTACAAATGTAACTCCGCACTTCGCGATTCGGAGCAAGCAATTTAGCACAATTTCGGATGCCGTCAGACCACTTTTGATTTTCCCGAACCGGTCGGTAAGTGGTCGCTTGTTCCTTTCCAGTCCTCTTTTGGAGAAAGATGATTAAATGCACTAAACGCCTGTAATGTGACGGCCGATGTCTTAAATGTAAGTAACTTTTGCTTTTAAACGTAACATACAGACATAATAAAATACGTCTATGCTATAGGGTAGGTAACGGAGTGCCTTAACACTGGGTTCAAATCTGAAAAAAAGGTTACTTTGTTCTAATTTATCTATTGTATCAATTTACTTTCTTCTATGTTTATTTAATTTACATGCTTGTTTGTAGAAGTCGTGAGAGTCCACTATCTCTGGTCCAGCGCTGATCGTTATCAGTTGTAATGAGCCTAAAACACGGGCCGTCACGCGTCTCGTCCTTAATTTGTAAGATTTCTCGAAATTCTTCGTGGAAAGCTATTAGTAGATATAACATACACCGATTTCAATGTTCTTCTGGGTCAGGTATCTTTGAAATATTAAGAATATTAATTTTATGATATGTATGATAATATTCCAAACAAAAAAATAATTATTAGCAATAATTATAATAGAAAGATCTTTTTAGTTTTACTCTGTATCCCACCTATATAGCAGGGTATATAGAGCAGGAAACGGTACCCTGGTGTTAGGGCTCTCCGTTCAATAATAAAAATATAACACGCCTATACATACAATACGGACTCGTCCGAGCGTTATCTGTACGGAAAGGTACCGCTCATCAAAGCAGCGAGCTGACGAGCTCCCGAATGTTACTTAGAGCTGACTTAAAATTATATTTAATATAGAATTCTTAAAAATTTATGGCGTTCAGTTCCGCCACTCAACACGCATTGTCTCAGGTATTGGGCGGTGCGTGGGGAATGGAGTGTCTTACCACTATTTTTTTCAGATTCCCTCTGCATATCGTACTACTCGGGAAATAATGTGAAGCTTCTTTAAACAAGTAATTATTTGTCCAATTGCTTAATAAGTTCTTAAAATGTATCTATCTATATGTATAATGTCTAATGTATCTATCATACAAAATATATTAAAGTTTCCATACTGGTTGGTTACCATTACCATTGCTATATTTAACTAAAAAACAGAAAGAGAGAATCATTTTAGATAACAAATTCTAACACCATTTTTTTTTCAATGTCTTGCAAACGATATCTTTCAAATATTAAACTAAATATTTAAAAATATATTAATATCTAAAAAAAATCATTGATTAAATAAAAAGTAAAATCGAAAATTATTTGAAATATGTAGTGAGTGGCATCTCGTTAACAAATCGTTTATAAATTACGACCGGGGGCGATGTTCTTATAATAAATAAAAAATTTGCATGTCCGTCCATATAAAGATTAATATCGCGATCTCAGGAAACAAAGCACTAAGGAGTATGGTTGGTCGACTGTCGGTAGATAGTGATTAACTGTATTAACATAAAGAAAATTCAATTTAAGCAATTTATATTATATTTGTCTCGAAAGTGTTTTGCTCGCGGCGTTGAGTTCCGCCGCTCAACACACAATGCTTCCAGAATGCGGCGGAAAGTGGGAAATGGAGTGTTTTAAGACTAGGATATCTCTGCCTACCCTGCTGTGCGCGGTGTACAGCGTGATTAATTTATTTTTCATACATTTCTTATTTCAAAGCCGAAGAGGAGGACTTTTTGTTTTTTTTAGCTTCATGTGTGTATCCCGCATATAGCAGAGTATAGAGGGAACCTATTGTTATGAAATTCCGTTTCCCACGCACTAGTTTTCGGTATATTGTGTATTGACTGGCGGAGCTCAACGCCGCAGTTTTTCTTTTATCAGACCGAGGAAATTAAATTATTTAGTCATAAATCACTGTAACTGAACTTAAAAAATAGATAAACAGAACTTTCTGTTACACAATCTATTAATACATGATTTAAAGTAAGTTTAAAGTAAGAAATGACATAATTCAGGATAGGATGGTCTAGGAGGGACATAAAACAGGATAATACAATATTATAATTACCCAGGAGGTTCCTCCCACGGCGCCATAACTCAGCGCCGCGGCGGGCAGGGCTCGCGGGTGGCCGCGGACTTATGGTGGTTTTACAACATAATTCACCCCTCGATGTTATTATAAACGTGAATAGTTCTTATATCGTGATTTAAGTTACTTCCGTTTGATGATTGTTGTGGATGCGCCGTTATTGAAAGTTGAAGGCCTTCTTCTTCTCTTAGTTTCACGTTATATCCCGCACATAGCAGGGTAGGCAGAGGGAACCATGGTACCAAGTGTTGAGACACTCCGATTGTATCTTAATAGGGTACCATTATGACACTTCCATTCCGCCGAATTCTAGAGGCGTTGCGTGTTGAGTGACTATTTATCTCATTAACTTAATAGCTATTATAAAATAAATCTAATATTTTCTCGCATATATTAGGGAGATAGGTGTAACCTATTGTTAAGACACTCCGTTCTCCACACGCCGCCCAATGCACAGACGACACTACTGGATATAGTATATTGAAATTTGGCATGAGTATATGGGAGCACTAAGAGAGAAACATGCAAACAAACAATTTTTTCGACTCATCTGCCACGTTACGTGTAAAAGTTCACACGATACTATAGACTAAGATCCCGGGGCCCCCAGACCTAAGTCATTTTAGCAGTCTAATAGTCAAATATGTAGTTAGGACGGTATGCATACTTACTAACTTGAAAACGGGGTCTTGTCAAAGGTAGCGCCAACCTAAGGTATACCTACGTAAAAGTAGAAGTGCTCGTATTTAACTATGTTGTAAAGAATAATATTAAAAATGTATATTTATTATTACCGGACTCTTTACGTGGGCCTTTACTTCTGCCACACGTCCTACAGGTTGTTTAAATTTGATTCAAAATACGTTATACTAGCAATTTTATAATACATACGTTATTTACGGATTATTTCATGACCCAATAAGCACCCGGACCGATACGACGACTCCATCATCCTCCTAAGCAGTGATGTAGCTCCAAATAAAGGTTTATATCTACGGCATGTCCACTCGTTTCTAGCTACTATTTATACCGCGAGCTCCCAAACCAGCGATCAGTTAAGATGGTTTACGACGCGCGTCGCTACTTCCACTGGCCGCTCTACTTAAATACCGATTAATCGATATTTAGGACGCACGGTGCATTACACGCTCTACTAGAGTTAAAACTGTCAAGTTGTTAAATAAATGAATAGTAAGAAAATCTTCTGTTTTATCGATTTAACATCAAAAAAACTTCAAAGATTTCGTTCCACTTGAAATTTTTATGTGTATTTTTTTTTATATCTTAATTTTCCTTAAAAAAGTCTCTATTAAAAGTTGAACTTGAGGTCAAAGGCAATTGACTAAAAGCGGCAGATTCGATTTCCACTCGAGAAAATTAAATATAACATATTTTCATTTCCATATTCATTTCTAGTAACCAGCCAAAAGGCGATCTTAAGTTCCGCTGCTCAACACGCAATCTCACCTCAGCTGAAAGTGTAAATGGGAAGTATTTTGACGGGAATAGAGTGTCTTTAAACTAGGTTCTCAGTTGGTAAAGTTTTTGTTTATGTCAAAAATCAAGAGGATTAGAGAAAAACCTTTGTATTATAACATTTTACAAAATAAACAATACTACCCAAGTGTCTAACGTACAGCGGCGTACATCAAACGCTGCCCGATACCGCATACCGCATACCGCGCTGCAACAGGACTTTAGTATTGAATGTCCTTTAATTAATACTATAAATATCAATACCTAAATTATTCATTAAAATTTCGAAGTATGTTCGGATTTAAAGTCACGATCTCTTGGATGTGCGTCCAAAACATTAAAGAAAAAAATAAAACATAATACATTATTTTTTATATAGGCAGAGGGCGGTGGAGGCTAGTGGTGGAACTGTGCAATTCTGGATTCGGCAGATAATGTGGAAGTGTCTTAAAAAGAACGAAGTATCATAACACAAGGTTCCAAGGTTCCCTCTTCCAGTCTCCTACGCCACGCCACGCCATGTGCGGAATACAGCAAGAAGCTAAAAAATAATATTTTATAAATTTAAACTGTTTAACTTTTTTGATAAAACAAATTATTACAGTATTACAATCATCAGTATACAACAAGTTATTACAATCTAAGGTCCTAAGCAAACATAATTATGTAAATTCGCTTCGATTCCCGCTTGATAACAACTCTGCAACTTAACAACGGTGTAGGGTAACTTTTATTTTAATACATTATATTTTGGGACCCTTGGGCGTTACCAACAAGGTAGCGATATTAAACTCTTGGAATATGAAAATTACTTACTTTTTATAAATTAATATTAGTCCCGGGTCAAAAAATTTGCTAAAAAATAAACTAATCATTAATAAATGTTCATATTATTAACAGATTTTTGATTATCTCAATAAACACGAACAAAATATCGCCCAATAAGTTAATACCAACACTAAACAATGCTTCCATCAAAATCACGCATCGCCGTATGTAAATAAGGCGACGGCGAAACTCGACTAACCGATAATTTGAGTTGAAAATTTGATAACTTCATCTCGAGTAATGACAGCGCGCAGCATCAGGCGGTGGTTTTCACGCCGCGGTCCATTTTAGAGAGAATTTTGACATAAACACACGTTTGGATATCATCCTGAACTTTGCGAAATCGATCGTAATCGCTTCGAGATCAAAGGTGGTAACTGCCGACACGCTTTATCGGAAACGGGATGGTACTTAACTAACACGCTACTTTGCAACGTGACACGCTAACAGGGTTGTAAGAAATGAATAGGTTGAGATGTCAGCCAATTTTAACTCCCAATTATGGAGTTGATACTAAAAATGGAGAATGACCATTTGATGACTAGTAATAAAATATACAACTACCAATTTCAAAAAATTGTGTTAGGCAGAGGCTTCCTTGTATTTAGACTCTCCTTCCCTAATATATCCAAGGAAAATATTCTATTTTATCAAATAAGAATCGAACCCAATATACAGCTGCGCCACGACGACCTCCACGTAGATAGTTCTCTAAGTAAACCTAGGTATCTAGTGAAATAGCATATCTACGATACACGAATACTTTAGAGAAATTAAATCTTACTCTTTAACACATATATAGCAGAGCAGCAGGTAGAGGTAACCTACTATTAAAACCCTTCGTTCCCCACTTCCCGCCGAATTTTTCAACGCATTGCGTGTTGAGTGTTGAGAGGCGGGATTCAATGCTTTTGCCTAAACTTTGCCGGAAGCAAAGTAAGGAAAATATTAATAAATAATAATGCATTCATACGTACAAAAGATTTATTAAATGTATTTAAATAATATTCAACATGTCCTGTATCTAACTAAAAAAATATATTCTAAAATATCGATTTTTTTATTTTATTTCATAATATTAATATTTTAGTAAATTGTGTCCATATTACAAACGCCAAGTTGACTCCTCAATCCTCTGAATTAATTTGCGAGAGCACTCCGCGCGTCCCTCACGTTGGTAACTGTTTAAATGAGGTAAATGTCAGTGAACCCTCAACTGGAGGTACTTGAGTTAGTATTGAATATTATATCATTTGTCTACCCTCGTTGTGAGCATAGAGTACTTTAAATGTAGAGCTTTTAATATTATTCGTATATTAGAGCGTTATTGCAACCATTTATCACCATTTGATTAATATAAATAAATAAATAATAAATAACTAAAGCTTTGAGAAGCTTAAAAATATTTTAAATATAAAAAAAATCTTTAACCTTTACACATATATCCACTAATAACGGGAAAGACACAGGGAATCTAATATTAAGTCCATTCTCATCTTTCCGCCAAATTTACGAGACAAAATAAAAAATAAAAATAATCATACCCCTCTAGTGGGAGTCGAACCCACTAGTGAAAGAAAAAGTAAAGTACGATGAAAAAGTAGTGACTCTTTATAAGTAGTGTCTAGTGACATAATCTAGAGCAACTATGCATGTACTACATAATATATCTAACTTATCCGATTTACTCTTCAGCTACTCTACTTCAATGAACACCTCTATAAACACAGAGGGTCTCATATAAGATTCATTAAAACGGCGCTTACATAAAACATAAACTAGCATGAAATGTTCAAGTAACTTCAGCAAAATGTATGAAAACACGCGCACTCCAGGTCTACAGGTGTCCTCGAGGGCGCTCGTGTCAGAGGAGTGAGCGACCTTATGATGACCGTGAGGGTTACTTTTACTGCAAATGTGTGTGGGAATGAATGATAATGTTGGAATTTTAATGAACTTGGTTTATTTTGTTGGAAATTGGATTTGCTACTGTAAAATATATATTTTGTTATTGTTTCACGCTGCGTCCTGTATATAAGATATATATGCCCAGAGTGGCCAAAAGGAATCTACCTTTAAGACACTCCTTTCTCCATGCACAATTTTCGAGATATTGCATGTTGAGTTGCGAAACTCAACGCCGCGTTTTGTCTTCTCACTAGAGTGAGGAAAAGAAAATAAATAAATTCTCTTTTAATGGAAACGAAGCCACGACCGTTACATTTACAGTTATCACGCTGTTACCCTGCGCTATCACGCATTATCTCAAAAATTATATGGTGCTTACGGGACGAGGTGTCCTAACACTACGTTCTCTCTGTCTACACAGTTTTGTGGAAAAAGCGTGAAACTGAATAACCGAGTGAAGTAGTATTTATTTAAAACGTCTAATATATTCGTACGCAGCGAGAAGCTGTCGTCCGACCATAACCTATTTGTTGTTAACATTTGCAATGATGGATTTGAACGTACACTTCAAATTTATTACCAGTCTAAGTGATAACTGCACAGTTTGAGTGACCACGCTATCGCGTTTCTCCATGTTCAATGCGGTTTATAGCAAGTTTAAATATTATAACCGATTGACATTATAATATATTAATGCTTTAGTTTCTAAGCAATTATTAGCTGTAGTAGTTGATTGGAATTTGGAGTAGAAATTATATTTGTTGTTTAGATATAGAATGTTTCATACCAAAACAGTTTCAATAAATTTAGTGTACTCTTTTCCTTACCTATTCTTATATTTTTTCGACATCTCTAACATGTAACGTAACTAACTTCATAAATAACTAATCAGTGGCACATCACTACGTACTTTGTGCTTATCCAGGTAGATTATAATGTTACATTATATTAAACGATGAAATCAAAATGAAAAAATCAAAACGTACAGTAAAATAAAAAAAAGAATACATTTCTTATACTACATATAAATATCACTCAAAACATTTACATTTAAAGTAAATATTTCTATTAAATTCTTTTATAAGACAAAGCCAGCAATGTATAACACACAGTGCACAAACCCCGGGAGCCACGCGGCCGGCCCTCTCCGAGTGAGGGCCGCGTTAATTGCAGTCAGAGGGCAGGCAGCGTGTCAACGCGATATCGCGGCCGCCTCAGATGATTGATACTATTCTATTCTACACTTCAACTAGATACAGTACTACTATAGATGTACTGTAGACGTGCGTTTTGGCGCAAATCAGTTATTTGTTTCAAGTCCAATGTGCTTATTTGTAAAGTAGAGCAAGTGAGAGATTAGTAAATATAAATACTTAAGTTTTTAGTTACATTGTACAGAGGTGTTTCAAAGCAAAATTGAGCTTGTAGTCTGCTATTCTACAATATCTAAATCTACTTAATAATCAATTAAGCTTTAAGTTTAGAGTCGCATGGTCATTGTAATATTTTACTGTACTTAATTAATTTATTACACTATAAATAGATTAGTTAAAGAACCATAAGTTAAGTTCAGATTTCCTCGCTCTGGTAACGTGGCAAAGCGCAGCGTTGAGTTCCGCTACTCAAGACACAATACCTATAGAATTCGGTGGAAAGAGGGAAACGGAAATGTCTTAATGGGAACGCAGTCTCTTAAAATATAGGTTCACAGACTCCCCTGCTTACTCTGTTACGTGCGGAATACAACGTGAAGTTAAAAACTAAATTAAGTTCACCAATTCGTTTGTCCATTTAATCAGACATAGTAAAGAGAACTCAACATACCCTTAAAAAACATGCTAAATGCAAATAGCAAAATGTCACAACTTTTACGTCGAACAATGAGCCGAGTAACGTGACACTTCGCTAAAAATAGCAGGACGCTATAAAAACTCGACTAGATCCTATCACCTATCACCTATCACCTGTCACCTGTCTCCTGTCTCCTGTCACTTGCCCGCGGTTCACGCGTTTGACTTCACTTGGTGTTAGGTTTCCAGGAGACCACGACCGTAGAGCACAGGCGGAAGAGAGCTATTATTATATTTAATTAAAGAGAATTTTGACTCTCTGTTATACACTTTATTTATTAATTCTGGGTATTCGATGTTCAATCCCGAATAATGAAAATTATAATGTCTCAATATTCGAAACCTTTCGTCTCAGATACATATATCTCTACATTTTCTTCTATGATGTTTTCTGTATATGGGAAATGAGAACTTTTAAATAATACATATTTTATTGATGCCGAAATATCAATCAGATACTCCGAAGCCAACAAACAATGATAATGAAAATAATAGTAGATAAAGATTAAAATATCTATTCAAAAGTGTAAAATTTGTTTTTAGTACGTACGTATATAAAATATATCATTATCATACACTAATGTACGTATAAGTTTGTTTGTTACGCTTTTACGTCCAACTTACTATACCGATTATCGTGAAACTTTGCACACATATTCTTAGATATATTAGAAAGAATAAAGAACATTTTTTTAAAAAATACGTTTAAACAACAAGCTGTAATATAAAAATTAGTATAAGCGGCCGAAGCCGCGTTTGAGTCTCTAGTAAAAAATTATATCAATACTAAATCTTTAAATATCAATCGCTACAGCTCGCGGCGTGTCCTCGTCACGTCTCTACGTAGAGTGTAACACTAACGCTTCCATCCATCAAAGACCACTTTCTTCCCTTAAACTTGCGTGAAGTAAAAGTAACAAGAACATAACAAACAATGAACACTTTGTTATAAATAGAAAGATGTTACTGTTTTAAAAAACAATTAACTTTTTTTATGAGATTAGATAAAATTAGGTATTTGGTTATATTTGGTTTGCACTCTCTAACTCAGTTTACAATAACAAAATTTATATATTCTTTTGAGAGTTGAGAGAACCCAGTGTCAAACATTAAATTCTCTCTCATACATTTGCAATTAATTAAACATAACAAAAATAATATATGAATAACACTTAAATTAAATTAATTTTTCAACTGTCAAAAAATCATTACTAACTTTTAACTTTTTTTAAAAATACTCACGGCAAAAGAACTGCAATTTTTGCTATATACCTAATTTTTGAGACATCGCGTGTGGAGTAGCGTAACTCAACGTCACGCTTTGTGTGACCTAGTACACAGTGAAAAAATGGTTCCCTCTTAAATTTCACTCTTCCAAGTAGGAATCGACCCTGAACCGTTGTGCTTACAGTCTGAAGCTATAACTAAACATATACACATAAAAGTATCTTCCATTACATAATATTTGTATCATAACATTAAATAAACCCACCTCCTGATTACGTAACAGCGCCCGAACCGGAGAATGCTTCATTTCAAACAAGTAGTCCGTACAATAGTGTATTGTTTGTTGTCCCGTCCCGTACCGCGCCGTCCCATCCCATCCCGTCCCGTCCAGTCCATGCACGTCCCGATTGAACAATTTAAACAACTACAACTGAATACCGTGGCTTCGACCGCCCCTGCGCCATCACACTGTACCAGTATGTGGTGTATTGCTGCATCTTATGAAATAATCTTATTATATATTTATTATTTTAACGAAAAACAAATAAAAAGATATTATAATGAAACGTAATAATGATGGTGTTACTAACGTGGAAAATATTTAGATCGTCATATATTGTCAATCTGTCCTATTAACATTATAAAGCTGATGATTGATTTTGTTTGAAAGCGCTAATCACAGGAACTATTGGCTGTAATTGTAAATGCTTTTATTCTGTATAGTTCATTTGGCGCGGAGGCCTATATATAGCCTATTTTTCAGTTTATCGTCACTTCACATGTTCATAGTCATAAGCCCCTAAAACATTATCGTTTCGTAAACACAACATCACATTTTTTGCGCACTATCTGCATCGCATCGTGATTTGGCGCCGGCCGCGGGCGGGGTCGACGACCTCTTATCACTGGTTACGTAATCCAATGATAATGCATTTACGTTTGTTTGTTTGTTATCTGTGAGAAACTCTGATTTCAGTTGTATCTCTATAGCTTGTTATATTACATTACTGAGACGTAGTACTGTTATCTTGATTTTAATGCAAATATCAATAAATATTATGAAATTTAGGGTTTTTGTGGTTACCGCCACTTTTATTAAGTATATATTTTTTTATTATTCGCTTAAGCTACCACCCACCACTCTATTTTTCATACATGACTTTAGTTCGCGAAACTCAACGCTGCGCTTTATCTTGCTACCGGAGCGAGGAAGTGAAAATAATTAATTCCCAAGTCGGAATCGATCCGCTACTAATCGATCGATAGTGCAGAGCATTGCGATAGCCTTTAGAAAAATAATAAAAAGTAATGCTTCGTTTTTATCAATGCAGTTGTATTATCTTTGTTCAAACGTAAAAAAATCGAAATTAGGTTATCTGCGGAAAATGCGGAATCGACATGAAAGTGTCGAGAGAAGATAAGATAACGCGTACATTTTTCATTGTAAATATTTATCTACATTTACATTTATTACATGTAAAGGAATGAATTTTCAAGCAAGTAGGTGTGAGTAGCAAAAATATATTATTTTTTAATATATTTTTTAA
Source organism: Heliconius eleuchia (assembly GCA_018230625.1). Lineage (NCBI taxonomy): Eukaryota > Metazoa > Arthropoda > Insecta > Lepidoptera > Nymphalidae > Heliconius > Heliconius eleuchia. Next base: position 1,430 of record DWAP01000115.1, on the reverse strand, counting down.
TATTTCTCTAGCACCCTCGGTATAGCAGGATAGCGAGAGAACAAAGTGCCATTCCTTAAACATCGCTCAATTTTCGAGACATTGCGTGCTGAGTGGTAAAACACTGCGCTTTATCTCGTTACTAACTACTAAATCATTCCCCCCCGAATAGTAATCGAACCCACAACCGTCACGTTTACAGACGCTGTACCTCACCGCGATAGCTAAAAAACAATAGTATAATATTAATTTCACTGCAGTAGTTGGTTGTTTGGTGTAGGTATTCAGAAGAGCGCCCACTCGTAAGACATTCATCAATACGAGAGCACGCGTTACGTAAACGTAAAAATAAACGTATAAAATAAACGAGCGTCGATAGAACATAAAGTATAGATTATATAGAGGTATATGAAATATTTCCAACATTTTATTTAAACAGATCATAATTTTTTTTTAAAACACGGCGTTGAGCTCCACTACTTGACACGCAATGTTTCAAAGATTGGAAAGTGGGGAACGCAGTGTCTTAACAATACGATGCAATGACGCAGGGGAGTTTAATATAGTAGTCCTGCACTCCCAGACTTTCCATATTCCCCTTTTCAGTGGGACGAAGTGCCGCGATGAGTTCCACCAATCATCACGAAATGTCTCGTATTCAAGTGAAAATTGAAAAACAGACGGCTATGGATACAAGCGTGAAAATGAAGAATGCTCATGTTTTATTAAAATTGTTTCAAAATTAGATATTTGTTTTTAATTTGTAGATCTCATTGCTCAGGCGTTTCCGTTAACATATCATCATATTATTTATTATCCCGTTTTGCTATCATTAAGTATATTTGTGAATTTTGTCTGTTTGTGTACTAATTTAATATATTTTTTTTATTTTCAGGTAAGTTCGTAAGCTGAAGTAAGCAATAGAAAATTATTATTGTATGTGAAGAACTTAATTATAGCTTAAAACCCACTTATTCTAATAACCAAGAAACTAAATATAATAAATATTGAGACAGTTACTTGTTGTATAGGCAGAGAGAATGGAGGGATTGATCACTACCTTCTATATTCTGCTAATCACTTACTAAAATATACTTCACGCTTTATCCTTAGGCTAAGCAGGGGAACCCGGAGCTAAGAATCTTAGCCGTCCCCAAATTTTTGCCCAATTTTAAAACTCGCGCTTGGGCGGAACTCAACGTCGCGCTTTGTCTTCTTTCCATAGCCAGCAAACAAAAATAATGCATTGCCCTGAGCTTAGAATCGAGACAGTGAGACGTGATGGTACTTAATAATATTACATTGATAAATTAAAAAATGGTAGTTTTACAGTACTTTTCTTACTATTATCATACAATTATATATTTATACGGTAATATAAAATAAATAAATAAATAAAAGTACTTTATTTGTTCAAACAGATTTTACACAGAAATATTTGTTACAGAGAT
>DWAP01000114.1:0-29236 GCA_018230625.1 Heliconius eleuchia | reverse complement strand
ACTTTCCGCCGAATTCTGGAGGCATTGTGTGTTGAGTGGCGGAACTCAACGCCGTGCTTTGCCTGGATACCAGAGCAAATAGTGAAGTGAAAATAAGTGAAAGTGAAGTGAGTGAGGATCGTACCCACAACCAATCGCGTGTCACACAAAATAATAAATTCATATATATAATAAATTAATATTCATATTTATATTCATATATATTCATACTTTAAATTCATAAAAATAAATTTAAATTACCATACTTTAAAATAATTTACAAATAACTTATAGTATTTGTCGTAGTGACAAAACTGGGACCTCGCCCGGCGACGGAAACTATTGTAGAGCCAACGCCTGCACCGCCACCGGCACAACCGCCACCGACCGCACAACCTGCGAAAACTGAACGGTACTGTCCAATATTATCATTGATAATCATGTAAATATTACTTTTATTTGATATCTTTGGTTGTCACTATTATTAACATATTAAATTAAACTAGTTTAATATATAGAGTCCACACGTGACCCCAAAATACTGTCGTGTTAGAAACATTGCATCATTGAATTCTATATTATGCACGGCTAATTTAAGATTTAGAATTGGATAAATAGTTTTAATTCAACTATTATCTTCTATAAATTTGTAATGTTCTTGTTTTTTCTTTCTTGCTTTTTTTTTTTTTGGTTTTTTATTACATCCAGTACGACCACATGGCCTACAGAGTGCTTATAATATTTAACAGAAGATACACTTTTGTTAAATATTATAAGCAATCTATATTTTTTAATATGGATATTACTTTTTTCAGATGTAAATATAGTTTCTATAAATTCCTTAAAATCATCAAATATTTTACAATATTACTTTTCAATTTCATATTGCCTTAAAATATAGAGAGGCAGGCAAGGCGCCGTCACGTGCTGGCGCGTGTCGCGTGTGCTTAAAAGCATTGAAGCCGGGTGAAGTGTTCCACGTGTGTAACGGCTGTCAACATCGAGTTTGCGAGGATTGCTCATCATATTCCAAGCCTGCTAGTGACGAGGAGGCGGTAAGATGACTATAGGAAATAGTTAACAATTATACATAGAAATGACTTAAAAATAAAAATAAAAACCTTATATTGCATAGGTGTGTACTGAAAATGAATATTAGTATGGATTAATAAATTTATAATATTTCTCATACCTAGCTAGCTATTACTAAAAAAATACACTCGAACATATTTTTAAAGTGAGCGTTTTGATAGAATTCGTGGCGATGCTCCGTCTGCCGTCGTAAAGCTGCACCTAGACTCCCTCCGGCCGCGCAGGACAGTACGGACTCGCTTCTCGAGGTGCCCGTGTTGGAGGCTTTGCAACGTCGCCATTCCGAAGCCCGGCTTGGCAGTGGAGGCTCCAGCAGCGCCCTCGCCCCGCCACGCTCGCCGGAACTGCGACGACACTCTGATGTGTCGCCTGCATCACTCAAAGAATTGGAAAAGGTAATGTTTGTTTTTTCTTGATGTAGGCTTATGCTGAATGATAATATTATCAAGCCTAAAATCAAATGTAAATTGTAAATTTTATTTATAAACAACGGAACAGCATTTGAAAATTAAATTTACTGCCTAAAATATAAGTTTAGCTTAAAAGCTAATACTGTAAACAGCATTGATTTTGATTTATTTTTCTTATATTTCTACATTCCGAAATTGGGGCTTTAAGCCTTGTGGCTTTTAAGCCACTATGGCTCGTCATTTACGCGTGCGCCTTTTGTATAATCATATAATTATAATATCTATATTTAAATGACCTCATAATCATCAATCATTATTATCAACAACATCATGAATTTATCTTTAACCACGCTGCCATTGCGGCAGTTAAAGGGTGGCGGCAGTGTGACTCCAAATACAGAGTCGCGTCGGCCGAGCACGGTCACGCCTGTCCGACGCCGGTCGGTACGCGCGCCCGCCCCTCGTCAGCGGTCTGTAGATGAAGACCAGAATGCTTCGTCGCCAGCACTCAATGCACCGCCGCCGATGTCTAGAAGGTAAGGCACCTGTAGCTCCTCTGATGTTGCACGAGGTCGTGGGCGTCAGTGATCACTTACCATCAGGTGAATCGTACGCTCGTTTGCCTTACCTTTTTCCATAAAAAAATATTTTTCCTAGTTAACAGTACAGTACAGCAACCATTGTACGGTATACAAAACAGCTTAATTCAGTACCAGACATTGATAGATAAAAATTTTCATTTTATATGTACACTTCAAATGTTAAATGGCTGGTCGCTAGGGTTAATTGGATATTAAAATATTTTGACAAAGAAACTTAAATATTTTTTATAACTTATAAAGCTTCAAATACCGAATCTTAAAATATCTGTCTTTATTCAAATATTTTCATAGCAGACTTATTTAAGATCGCCAAAGTTAGTCAACGTTAGTGACGTTCATAAAATTGGAACGACTTGTCCTATTTTACGAACTCAACACTGAAAAGCACTCATTGCTTAATAACTGTCAAGTTTTATGTTTCATTTAACAGCAAATAAAATAGTAGTATTTAATAAATTATATAACTATAAATTTACCTAAATATATTATATATCTATAAATTTACATAAATATATTATATATCTATATATTTACATAAATATTTTGGTCAATTCAAGTACACTCCGAAATATTAACTTATACTTATATTAACTACTTGTAGATATTTTATTTACGTATAAATTGCAGCTTGATCATAATATTATAATATTTTTTGTAAATGTATATTTAAATAAAACTTTTTTACATTGTATAATATATTTAAATTGAAGTTCTTACATAAATGAAGAGAATAATGCTTAAATACATGTAGCAAATAATTACAGATAACGCTTATCTTAAGTCGAGTGAAAGGATAACAATTAAAGTAATTGCTTCCAGAGCGTCAGCGGTAGACGTAGTAGGAGGGGGATCACGTCGCAGTTCATACCGGCCCGAGCCCGACACGACTGACTCTACACCACAAATCAGTGGCTTAAGCGTCGACGAGGACAGGCCCATCAGGCGACGGGGCAGCCAACTGTACGTAATGATTAATAAGTTGATTTCTGTTTTACCCATGACTACTTTCAATGTTCTTAGTGTTTGCTTTATCAAGGTAATTTAAATTATTATTATCTATGATGCCATCGCGGCGCGTTTGAGAGTTAAAAGATGGACTTCCAATGTCTTTAAAACGATTGAATCTTGCCTGATTTAATCGTTTTGAAGACATTGGAATACAAATTCGTACCGTTTAAACACTTTCAATCAGAGTCCCTACCAAAATATAATATAATATGCTCTTAATAACTTTTCAGTCCTGATATTGCCGCCTTGCAACAAAGAACTGGTGCACTAAATGCTATAGCAGCCCTCGCATCGCGTTCAGACCCCGAAGCAGGGGCATCCGCCGCTGCAGCCGCTGCGGCGGCAAGACAAATGTCTGTAGATGCAGAGGCCATCAAGATTGTAATACACGACGTCGATGATCGTACGCCGAGGCGCGTGACTTTACGACGGGACCCTAATGATAAGGGCCATCGATGTAAGTTTTATGATAAACTGTCAATACTAGCAATAAACTCATTCGGACAACAGCATTGTAAAAAGGGCAAAATGCTACTATTTTTTACAGCAAGTTTCAACTTTAAACAAAAAGCCAATTTGTAATTTGTTAAAAATATGCTTTTTTTTATACATTTCATGACTTAATAACAAACGAAAACAATTTAGTTGATAATTATTCGCTTAACTTATTTGCAGCGCGAGGATTCGGCATGAGAGTTGTTGGTGGGAAGCCTGATGCCAGTGGCCGCCGTGAAGCAGTTATTGTGTGGACAGTACCAGGAGGCCCTGCTGATCTTGCTGGACTTCAACAAGGAGATAAGGCAATTTTTTTATTTAAAAATATATCATAATATATAAATTATAAAGCAAGCGGATTTAATAAAATGAATGTTTATATAATAAGGATGAAATTAATTCGGTATCTTATTAGGTACTGGAATGGGGTGGCGTACCATTAACAGAACGAAGTTTTGAAGAAGTCTGCGCCGTACTCGAACGTGGTGGTGATACCGTAGAGCTACTCGTTGAACCTGCGCCGCAGTTGGATGACCCACCACCACCGCCGGCACTCGCCCAACATCACCATCATGGATTATACGGTACGTTTTAGAAAACTTTATGAAACTTAATTATTGTCATCTCCTTTATTTATTATCTCTATTCTTCATATTATTTACTGATAACTTTCTCTTCTCTATCTTTACTACTTTCACTGTCTTTTCAGCTACTATGGCACACATTGCTTGGATTACTATATAATCAAAGATTTAAGTTTTGACTTGAAATGGTTGACTCAATGAAGAAATGGTAATAATAAGTTAGTAACTGCGTACTGTTACGACTAATTTTGACACTATTACAATTCATTACATTTTCCTTTTTTTCTTACATTGATTTTATTGTCACTCAGCTTCAACTACTTATACTCTTACTATGAACTTTTTTCTTGTACTTTTCACGTTTTACATCTATGTATATTGACCTACTTATTATTTTCTTATCCACTTCTAAATAAAAATGTGTTACTAATTTAAAATTAACCTTGTGCTGTTTTAAAATATTAACTTTGGTTGGTTCACAGAACCGGATACGGACAAGTCTCCATCATCGCCAACGCGAAGGAAATTGCCGAAAACCCCGGTATAATATCCTTCTAGGCTTTAATTGTAACAATATGTGTTGTGAATCTATGAGATGCTGGACCGAACCTTCGTTCATGAATCTGGTAGAGACTATCACTCGGTGCCTAAATTGCGCTTCTTGAACAATTTGTTTCTCTATGTGTACCTTTGATTGTTGGACCATTGTTTCATATTGTAATAAAATTTTATAAGCTACCTGTAAATATAAAACATTTCATATGTTGCATATTGCAATGAAGCTTACAATATTTACATTATTATACGATCCAAAAATCAAAGTTCTTTTTAACTTAACTACTTAATTAAATTAACTTAATTAAATTAAAGGAATATGTAAAATTACATTTCGATGCATATTTATTTTATTTTAAACGTGATCATGATAGGAGTAACGTTAGGACACATCTGAAATATTATTTTTGCTATTATTCAAATCTTAGATACGTCTAACATTTTCAAGTAGAGATCAGTCATATACATTTATAAATTTAAAAAAAGAACTTGTATCTTTTCGCAAAGTTACCAGTTTTATGGACTTTTAAGTGATACTAGATGTCGATTCAGGAAAACAATAAATATATACCATTTATCATTTCCATATTCGATACCGTGTAAGATTTGAATCTACGATCTGCTGTGATAATGTAGAACTAATCACATCTTTCATGTTAGACTAGTTGTAAGAGACTAGAGTTTCTATATACGATGTAGGAGTACTTTACCTTTGTTAATCTTTTACTAACTAGGACGTCAACAACCCTGTTTATTCTAATATACCTAATTATATTTTTAATTTGTTTGTTGTCTATGTTTCTTATACGTTATCGTTTATATGATGTTACCCTAAGTGTATGAAAAAATGCTACGTACTTATTTTCAGATTTTTATTTTTTCTATCTCCCGACCAATTTCATAAACTCGTCATCGACGCCGGGTGGACTGGTAGGGAATGATCGGAAAATGACGATAGGATCGATCGCATTGCTTTCAGTAAGTGTAGAGAAACGCTGAGTTTTAGTGCTCGATGGTAGCATAGGGTTCATCCCGATATCGACTACCATATATAGGATACTCGTGGATGACTAGCATTTTGTTATACAGACGATTGACAGCGTAGTGCAGCTAGCGCCGTCGTCGCTTTTAGCTTGAAAGATAAAACAATAATCCATTCATTTCAAAATTACTAACGCGCTAGACATTTCCACACAATCATATAATTCTTTAAAGTAATAAATTCAATGCAACATACAAGACAGCGGCATCGACAATAGAAGAAGTTGTAAAGTGCAAGAAGTGCCGAAGACCTGATCGCAGTACAAGTCATATGTCGTCGGCGATCCGCAGCCCTGAAAAATCCGTTTGTACCGTCTCATATTAAACGCATCGAGTGTTAAAGAATTTTGTTGTTTAGTGTAGTGTTATGCACACAGTACCGAGACGCACGGTACAAAGCAAAGCAAAACCTTGAGCGACAGGCACCGATGCTTCTAAAGTGTTACGTGATGCGAACGACACGGTGTACATAGCCGCTGTGCTCTTAGTAGTTGAATGTTCCGCCTCGTTACGATCGTTTGACTTGGAAATGCATGACTTTGCACAGTTTGATACGTGCATTGATCTGGTTCAGAGCACTCCTCGTACTTCGGCATACAGCGTTTGCGTGTTTCATACAATACACAGGCTAATGTTTGTTTTTTTTACTATGACGTAGTTTCTGACGTGTAAATATTGTTTTACAATTACATACTTCGATATATATTATGTAATTAATTGTTTTTTAAATATTTCCCGTCCATATCTGTACATGTTTGCCTCTCTACCTTCAGTTTATACTCATTATCCAACAAACATAGACTTTTAAAACTCGAGGCACAAAACCTACATTAGTATGCTAGCTGCGCAAAATGTTTGCATTTGACGTAGAAAAAATAGACACTAAACATAGTTTATGTTATCAGTTTTTAACTTTCAGAATCCTTATAAAAATAGATCTATTAATAATAATAATGTAGGTTAACGATCTGATAAAAAATATAATCTGATATTTTTAAGTATCATTTACTTTTCTAGTTATAAACTCAAAAAAAATAACGTGGCTTGTCTATTCAATTCTAGCATGATGAAGCTTTGTGCATGGCGGATGAGCGCGTCAGATTTTATTACTTTATTGTTTGAATAGATATGCCTCAGCCCGACGCATGTTATTTTATTGAAAATTTGCGCATAAAATGGAGAAATGCGAGAACTCAGTTAACTATCATCGCGTTTTGTAGTTGTAATTGCAAAAAATAAATGGCATTAAGAAATAAAATACTTGCTCACTTCCTAATTACAACCATCGCTAGCCGTCGCTGCATGTGTCGATGATGATGCATTTCCTACAAATCCGACTTAGAACTTGCATACAAATTAAAAAGACCTGCAAGACTTGACCCCTAGTTGCCCTCACCGGTCTCATTGTTTCTATTTGAAAAGAAACAACATTTACTGGCTTCATGTATAGTAAAATTATAATGTAATACTGATGTGGCGATTAGAAGTCTAGTCATTTCGCATCAGGTCACATTGTAATTACAACAAATACATTTTTTTTTACATAAACTAACCAATGTTTGAATTATATAGGAACAAGATCGGGCAGAACGAGCCCGCGAGCGCCCACCAGCGCGAGCACAGCTGCAAGTATGGTTCGAAATTGAGATTCGCAAACTGGTGGTAGTTCTCATCGCAGCAGATGATCTACCTCCTCGCGACCACACCCTAGGGTATGGTGACGAGCCTGAAGCATTTGCAAGAATACGTCTATTACCATCTCTGTGAGTATACAGTTTTCATAACTTCTCTTTAGTTTAAGCTAAAATTATCATATGTTAATAGGGAACATCTCGAACATATTATATTGTTAGAAATGGGAAGCGGTTACGTTTCTAAATTTTACCTACATATGTCCTTTTTTACAACAGTTTGCTAACAATATAATAATATAAATAAAAATATATATCGCTTTAAATGTAAAAATATTTTTTAGTGAAAGCTGTCCACCAGTTGAAACAGATCCAGCTTCAGCGTCTTGTACTCCAGTATGGAATGCAACATTGGGCTTTGGTGGACTTACAGCAGACCTTCTGGCTGGTCGTGCATTAGAACTCACACTTTGGGATGCATGTCCTGGTATCGATCCTGTACTGATTGGAGAGTGCACCGTAAATATACTTTACTAATATTAACTTAACCTTAACCATGACCGACTATGAATTTCAATATCCTAACAATATTTTTTTATAATTTAGATGGATTTAGAGAAGGCATTTGCGGAAGAGCGAGCAGTCTGGTGGACTCTTGAAGAGCGCGGCACTCGCTCGGCCAATGCGTCACCTCGCGGTTCTCTGACTGGTGCCAGAGCGTTGCGTAGAGGCGACTTTGCTTCTCAACGATCTGTTTCAGGTTTTATTTTTTCACATGTTATTTTTAATTGGTTATTTTGTTTTTATTGTATTTAAGCAATCACCAAAATTATCGCATTCTCAAGTCATAAAATAATAAAATAAGTTAAATAATTATGTAATGGGCATTATAATAATTGTATAAATGTTCACTGATATTACTAGCCTCTATCTTTCTTAGAGCTTATAAATGTCTTTTAAATCAACCACCAGATGATGTGGACTCAATTGGTGAATGCGCATCTCTCCTCCATCCTGACCACGCATGGGTTGCGGGCTCACGTCGGGGCTCATCGCAGTCGGAAACCTTGGAAGTGGAGGTGTATCAACTTGGAAAAGACTTCTCACGGTCTTTACCTGGATCACGACGATCTTCATTCCAACAACAGGATAAAGGTAATATGATAAAAATTTAGTAAATTTTAAAATATATAATGAATAAAATAAAAATATATGCAAATAAACTAATTTATATGTTTTATAACAGTTAGTAATTACGTGAAGCTACCAAAATGAAGTAATTATGTAAAAATTGTAGTTAGTATGTTGTGTCTTGGTCAGATGGCGCCAGTGAGCCCCCGGTGTGCTCACGCCGCAACGAGCGCCGGCGCTCGTCCTGCGTGCGCCGCGACCCCGACGACATCCTGCGCTCTCTGCGCGCCGTCAAGGGCGAACTGGGACGCACTCTGTCGCTCTCTGGCTCCACCGCCAGACGTAAGTACCGTTGTCGTTGTTAATAACTCCTCTGATTTGTTTCAAAATATTTGGTTTTTTTTATTTCTTATTTTTATGTCAATTAATTTAACTTGGAATTTACCAATTTTACTTTTAAAATTATTAAAATCCAACAATATCAATATGTATTTGTTAAGATGTTATTTCTATAAAATTTACAAAAAAAAAAAACAATTGAATTAAACATTTCCAATTACCCTTATTGCAGTAACTTGATTTGAATAGATGATAAATTCATAGGATTGTACACCCCTGATGTCCTGTAACGCTATAAATAGAAAAACACTAATACCACCGATCGCTACTAGCTGTCACCAGTTCCTACCGCCCACCTAATTTATACGAACATTGATAGTACTGACTTGTACCGTGTTATGCTTGTTTGGTCAGCAGCGACGGACCGTTAGCACCTCGGTAAGCTAATACCGTGCCCGCGCCGCGAGGCGTCGGCACGCGCCCCTTGTGACGTCCGACGGCCGACGTGCCCCAATCTGTTTCTAAGACCTAGAGCTCTCGGCCTAGAACCAGAATGGGGTCCCGCGACCGAGTAGTAGCATGGGTCATGGCTTGCGCGACGGCCGCGCGCCCGCACTTGTATGTGGCTGCGCCCGACGCTTCTCATCACTTCACTGTGTCTGTCTGTCTGTCCCGACGCATGCCCGGCCGCGGGCGATCACGCTCACTTCATCTGTTTCTGTGTACCGTCTGTTCGACTGCCCGTCTGCGTTCATTCTTGATGGCATTTGGCATTGTTCTCGCCTAGGATGTTTCGGATTTCATTACCTTTGCGATTGTCATTCATTGTTACGATGCGCCTTCTATTAGATTTCTTGTACATATCTTACTCATAGGTCACAGTCATTACACAGAACTATACGAATACGTATCGATGTACACGAGGCACTCACAGACGACGGACATGTCCGCGCACGCCGCCCGTGCTGGTGGTGGTGGTGGCTGCCGATACTTACCTCTGTACCTTACAAATACAAACGCTGCTCATGACACGGAATGCTTATCATAAAGACGATTTCAAGACCGCTTCCAGCAACTATTAGTAACTCGAATACACTTTTGGCTGCACACGTTTAATGCTTCTTCTTTCTTTTCTGTGTTTAGGATAGGAACCGTTTGAAAATCTATGTACTTTAATGAAACTGTTGACATCAGCACGATGCTGTTTGACGTGCTTCTTTTGTGTATTGTTTATTTTAAATGTTTGATTGATGGTTTATTCTGATTTCATTTTTTATTCATGTGTCGGAACGATAGACATAACTGTTTCGACACGATCATACGACCGCGCGATGTGGGTCGCTCACATCGTAGTAGTTATCCATAGATTTTATCACCATAAAAAGATGGCTGAACCCTGCGGTGCGAGAAGTGTATGATTTTTCAAACGATGCTTATATTAAATGGAGAATCAATGAAAAATTAGAGAATATTTTGTTTGCAATGTCTTAATAAAGATGATCATATAAGTAACAATATTGCACTTCTCGCACGGGGCGGGGCGGGGTCTCTGGCGGTGCGTGTGGGCGCTGGGTAGCTCTGTTGTGGGCGCAGGCACCGCGACGGGGCGCAAGGGCAGCATGTGGGCGGCGGTGCCGGCGGCGGCGGCGCGCGACGCGGTGGCGGACGACGACGCCGTGCCGCTCGGCCCGGGCCAGCTGCCGCCGCGCAACACGCACCTGCCGCCGCTGCACGCCGAGATAAACATCAGCATTATTATGATCAAGGGACAATTGGAACTCGAGGTTACTACTACTTTTAATCATCTCAAAAACTGTATATTACTATTAAATTATATCAAAACAAGTCATAATTGTTTTAGATACTATTTATTTCCAATTTGGCAAAAAGGGGGGGACTGAGCGTCTTAATACTAGGTTCTCTCTGCTTACCCTGCTACCTTGCTGTATGCGGGATATTTTGTAACACTTTTATTAATTTCATATTTGTATCGAATATATTAATATCATCATGATAATTTATAGATCTCTCACGCACGTCGCGTATATGGTGTGAACGGCGAGGTGCCGGACTCGTACGTGAAATGCTACCTTCGTGATGGGGACAAGTGGTTGCTAAAGCGCAAAACGAGAGTAGTGCGTCGTACTACTGAGCCACATTTCAAACAAACCTTGAAATATCAGGTACTACTTTTTTGTATCATTTTAATAAATTGTGTATTATATACACAATTTATTAAAATTATTCTAGCTTTTGTTGAAATAATGTTAATTTATTTACTGTTAAATATTTATTTTTTACGACTTCCCAGGCGAGTGAAGCACTAGGGCGTACACTAGTAGTGATGCTCTGGCAGCGCTGCGGTGGCTTTGAACACAACTTGGCTCTCGGCGGTGCAGAGATTTGCCTCGACAAGCTGTCACTCCCGCAACGCACTTACGGCTGGTACCCGCTGTTCCCCGCCACGTCGCTGGCGACCGACGAGTCCCCCGACTGATCTCGCGAGCCGTCGCCCGAGCGCCGCAACTAGCGAGGCTCCGCGACGGCTGTTCTCTGTCCCGAAACGTAATTTGTCTTCATAAAGAAGGATGGCGAACCTTATTTAGCATGTATCAATATTTACGTTTATTTTATTATTGTCTGTAGCTATTACCGGACTCATCTTTTTATTGGCGCCTGTATGTGATAGTCATATACTGAAAGGTTCGGCATCCTCGTTGAAGTTTATCACCCACATCTGCTGCCCCAAGCGACATAAACATATTGATGTTATAATGAAATGTATTCTCGTAAGTAATAAATTGAGAAAAATCATAAATGATTCAAATTATTACATAAATCATTCAGAAAATCTCGGTCAAGTTTAAATATTTATATAGTTATTTACCTACGTAATGTCAAAGCAAAATTAACAATTTAAATCTATGTTAAAAAGGAGAGATATATTATAAAGAAATGACAAGGAGCTTATTTATAAACTCGCTTTCATTGCTTAAAATCGACCTTTCATTTTAATTTTAAATGACTATTTGAAGCTGGTAACTTTTGAAAAAATTACCAGTACAAAAAATGAGTAGTAATGATTTGTGTAGATATTCAAAGTATACTATTTTGTAGATATTTGTGTGTTATCTGTGTAGCCCTATATATTCCAATATTAGGTTTACATATTACAGTACAGTACATATCGAGACATTAATATAATCATAATATCAGATTTTATTTAGGGCCTATTTATTACTAAAGTCTACAAAAAATATACAATATATTAAATACATTATAAGCACCTTTCATATATTGTTTAAATTTTATTACGGAATATTAATTAGATATCAGCATATATTTATATATAGAGATTAGAAAACACATAGCTCAGTCATTGTAATTACTTAGCTAAATAGGTATCTAAATTCTTTGTGTGACGTACTCGATGTAACCATAGCTAAGGTGAAAAAAATATATATAGATATTTCTTATTCTTATATATATCTAATATATATCTATCTTTATGTAACACTATTATAGTGACAATTTTGTACATCTTAAATAACCCCAACTTCGACACTTTGCCTTATACGATTATAGATCTCTTAAGTGATCCTAGTGAGTAAGTGCGTCTAGTTACTATTCTTCCAAGGTTGTGCTTTAGTGAAATTTCCCTACATAATTAATCCACCGACGCGACGTCGTTATCTCTTCGTATTTTAAATACTGTACATAGCGTTGAAACATTCTCAAAATTGTCTACGCACAACTATTTCGTGATATCGGCCTTTTATAATCAATAGTGATGAAACACTAGACTGCACGTATCTAACAAAGATATTAACCAACGCGACATAATATGTTAACATATTTTGTAAGTTTACATATATTTCAATAAACAAAAATTCATCATATCTTCAAGTATATATTAACTTATACATACCTAAATATATATCTCATATACGGTTTAAAAGAAATAATTTAATATATAGTGTACGTACAATTACCCGCTACCTCCACTCTCTTATTGTCGTTGGTTTCCATACCTTATTGTCAAACTTTATTGACTTACACACGCGAAAATAAATCGTTGTCTTTAAATGTATTTAAAATATATTAAAATAAAAATTATAATAAATAAATGATAAACAATATTCTGTCGTACCGTAATGTAGCCACGGGCCTAGTTTATGTGATTTTGTGAAGAAAAAAATTATATTTTTATTGATGTTAGATACAATTTACATATCGGCGGAATTTAATGTAACATTATGTATATCTTGTCAAAATCTGTGTTCTTCCACTGTCGTAGAGTTTAGTGAATTGCTTGACAATACTATCATCAATTTTCTATTTTATATACTTCTTACACTTAATCACTGTTTCGCATATTTAATAATATTTAATATGTCTAAATAAGACACTTTCAATTGCAGTGAAATCAACTGTGAATGGATGGATTTATTATTAAGAAATTTAAATTTGAAAGCGCTACGATACCTGGTATAAATTATTTACCTATATATATATATATATATATATATACATAATATGCAAATGTAAAAATATTTTTAAGCGTCTTCGTGATCGTACAATTCCTAAGAGAGAGACATAGTATTCTAACTTCTAATATATGAAAAATTTTATATATCCCTGATCCAAGTAGATAAACCTAACGTTCCAAATATATTTTTACACTATAATTTTATATTCAGTTATAATAGAGAAGCTGTGAAAATATACTTACTTAATTATACATATTACGAATAAAATTTAGATACATACATATTATTCTGACCGACCCGTCGGTGTCGATCAACTAATTTACGCTTACTATTTCAATATGTTAGTATATATGGAAATGATATTCTTCTTAAGAAATAAATGTAAATGTATTTATTGATATTGTTGTGCCTAATGAACCCGATCCACGAAATCCTATCGAATACGTGCACATAGTACTACTGTCGTATCCGCGCTGGACACTCCTTACTTGAAGCTCTTCTAAAATATATTAGTAGCTTAATGTCTCTTCGTAGACATGAAAAAAATGTTTCAATATTCCGTTCTCGCAATGTAACTATTTTGAAAGTAATTCAATTCAATTACTTTGACCTTTTTAATATATTAATCACTCAATCGTCTTCACTGTGTAGTTTACATTGTGAAAGCGGAAATAAAAAAACGAATCTTAGTTCGTAAAAAAATATAAGTGTCAAATATATTATTATTAAAATAAATGTGATAATAAAATGAGTTTATTATAGCAGTATAAAGAATGGTCTTTTGTTTTCCTCGGGTAACTCAGCCAGCTTTATATCCTTGTTAACAAAAATATCTATTATGTTATATAAGAACTTTTCTGCAATGGATTGTTGTAATATTATTATGGTGGTATAAAATTTAGAATATACTAAAAAAATAAATGTCAGTCAAGTAGCTACGTCCCTTTTCTTTCTCTTATCTTTTTTATTAATTTATAGTAGAGAGATGTTTAAGATTCCTCTTTATTCTTCGCTTAACATAAACCTGCAAGGTATATTAATAATTTAAAAAAAATAACGTAAAATATTACGTATCTATATATTATATTACACATACTCTTTGCTGTATGACAACAAAATTTGACAAATCAAAATAAGTTTACAATGAAGTAAATTTTAATAAAATACAAAAATATCAATTCAAACAAATCTTTATTTCAATTTTTAATTAACATAATCTACTTCTATTTATTTAGCATATGTGTAGCATTTGAACAAGTACACGGTGGTAAAATAAAAGATATAATAGTGAAACTTACAAAAAGAGATTTTCTTGTTTGCGACTTGTATCTCGTCTCATGCCGCCGGCGCCGGTACGACGACGCGCTACACGCGCTCGTAGCGGGGCGCGCCGCACCAGCGCGCCACGTGGCGCAGCAGCGCGGGCGCGGGCGGCGCGCCCCGCGACGCGCGCGACCACCACTCCCTGTTCGCGCAACGACCTGCGCCAACCGACCAAATATTGTAAAACTACGCATTGTGCGGAAAGTGGGGAACCTACCCTGCCTGCATTAAATAAAGCGAACAAGTCCTAATCGACTAGTAGTTATAGACAGAGTATTTACATATTCACAGCTCACCACCTTTTAGACAAATAAAAATAAATATATGTAGCAATTAAGTACGGTAGCAGCGTAGGTTCCAAAAAAAACCGATTTAATTAAAATACTTTATTAAAATTAACTTATTACTAAACAGGTGAGACTTGCTCAAAGTTGGAGACAAGAATGATTTATTTTATTACATTTATTTTTAATGTTAATTAATGCAATGGGTGTAAAATGAAGCGAGAATTCAAATAACATATTATTATTACAATTCTAAGATCTCTATGCTAAGTGTGGGAAATAAGTGTGGGAACGTTGTGGGAAGCCTAAGTCAGCGATTCCCGGGTTGTGTGGGAACGTAATAGCGGAAAATATGGCCAACACTGTCGTGTGATGCTTCATTATAATACCAGCCTTTTTAATACACGGATACACGAACTTTTTAATACATATTTTTATATTTAACGATTAAACTGCAATATAAAAGATCGTTGAAAATAACGCTTGATAAAAATTAAATAATAAAACTAAGATTTAAAAACAATAATCGACAAATATTTTAATATTAGACTTCGAAAAAGCTTACAAGTCAATTAACGAACCGTCAGGGAAAGTGACCAGACGAGAGCCGAGCGGGTACCCGGTGAGGACGCAGCAGGGCTCCTCTCCCACGCACGAGGCGTACAGGCCTCGGCTGTCCGTTGGTAGAGTCTACAAGTGTATTTACATAATTAAATTTATTTAATTATATTATATAAATAATAATGATGATAATTAATTAAATCTTGCATTGCTTTAGAAATGTGTTTTTAAAAGGCAAATGTGTTTTTGCTTATAAAAAATCGTATTTTTCTGTTAATAATTTACTTACTTATAGAAAATAAAAAAACACTAACAATGCAAATTTTAAACGTCTAAAATACTCGTAATCTCACGTTATAAAAATAGATTCTAGTAAGGCTATACTAGAATGTATTTACCTGGTCGACCTGCTGGTCCATGGACACGGCCAGCACCCAGTCGCGCGCGGCCGCCAGCGCGGCGCCGCGCAGCGCGCCCGCGCCCAGCGTGAGCGGCGACCGCGCCCAGTCCGTGCACTCTCAAATAGCAATTATAGGTTTTTTTTTCATCTTCACAAAGTAGACAAAAATAACCTAGTGTCAAGATACTATGCTATTTGCTTTCCACTCAGATTCAAAACATAACATGTTGACTAGCGAAACTAAAACCGCATTATAATCTTGTCAGAGAGGGAACTAAACATAATTCTAATTTCTTTAATTGTTAGTAACTAATTGAAAAAAAAATTAGTATCAAAAAATATTTCTTACAATGCGTGATCAATTAAAAGCCAATGACAGGTCTCTTTAGTATTAAGATTTTTCAGAAATTTTACATTTTACACTCAATACTCCATATACGATAAAAACGGAAAGAAAATTAAAAACGGTCATAAGTCTACGCATACGAAGTTGTAGGCGACTCGCTATGTCAAAGTATCAAATCACTCATTCTCTTCCATATGTTATATGTAATAATGTTGACTATCATTTGTCAATTTCTGCAATAAAATAGATAATTGAGAAAGGAAGTGGCAGCCGTGATGCAGCGGCACAAAGTCTCAATTAAACCGCGACTATTCTTTGTTCCATTCCTGCTCGGTAAATTAATTATTTGCATGTCTTTCCTCTGGCAACAAGACAGCATGGCAATTAATTACTCATACGCGAGGGTTGCCGCGTGGCGGAAAGTGGGAAACAGAGTGTTATAACACAAACTTTCCTCTGCATAATGTTATTGATAAAACAATGACTGAGATCAATATATAAATAATACCAAAGTCGTTGTAATCAATGAGGTGCGCGGCGTCCTCCTCGGCCGCCTCCACGAGGTCGAGGCAGTGGTTGAGGAGCACGAAGGCCTCCCGCGCGCCGCCTGTGCCCTCTGCGCGGATCACCTCGCCGCATATGTAGAAAGCTTTGAATAATACTAAATATTATTACATATTTTTGACGGCGTCACTCAATATATCCTTGAGGCTATTGTGCCATAGGTTCGATTCCCACTCGGGGTAATTAAATATTTAAAATTTTCATTTCCCCGCTCTCAAAACGTAATTTATCGAGAATTTGGCGGAAAGACCCAACACAAGGCCCCCTCTGCCTACCCTCTGCTATATTGCGTGATGTAGCTTGAAGCTATCATAATATAAAATTAAGCAGTTTTCTAGCTCTTAAACTATATTATAAAATTTATCCATAATATAATTATTAATTAAATTGGAATCTCACCAACATCGGCTACTATAATATCCGTGTATCGTGGCAGAGCGCGCGCCGCCTTGGACGCTATCTGAGGCACGTGCAAGCCCATCAACAACGTTAGCGCCTGATAGTTAAAAAAAATATTGTACACTGTCAATTTGTTACAATCTGTATACCTATATAATGAAATAAAAAACATAAAGTTAGGACTGTAATGTCAATATGTAATTTATTAATTAATCTGGTTTATAAAATATAACTCACAATGAACAACATAACATTTACAACAGCTGTGATAAATTTTACATTTACTTTATTTATAAAACTATAACTAATAATAATGAGGCTGTCCTGGCGCAGCGATACAGCTTTTAACTGTAAACGCGAGGATTGTAAGTTCGATTCCTGTTCGACACATAAAATTATTTTTCTTTTATTGCTCTGATAACAAGACAAAGCTTGGAGTCGAAAACAACTCAACGCGCATTGTGTCTCATAACTGAGTTCCCTTTGCCACATGTAGAATACAGAGTAGTAGTAGGAGTAAAAAATATACAGGAGGTACCTGAAGAGCTCTTTCATCAGCACCAGCGGCCACCATCACCAACCCAGCATCGTCCATAGCAGAAAAAGCTTTAGGAACGAGAGATATTCGGACCAAAATTTCATTGCACACCGCTTTAGCTAATTGAGTATCTGCACTTGATACTGGGTTGTCCTCTGTTAAATATTGACGCAGAGTGTCTAAAACTTGTGTTAGCACTTCCGGTATATCTTCACTTTCTATGTCCATATTTTCTGTGCGCTATATAAATAAAATCATGATATAATTCCGTTCTCTCGTGATAAAGCGTAAAACTATATCCTACTCGAGGAGCCGTAAGAAAAAAGGTAAATAGATAGAAATAAGTTATTTTATATATCACGATTGATATTAATTTAAAATACATATATAAAGATTTATGAAAATAATACGCTGATAGCATTATTATACTTATAGAAAAATGTCTATGGAACTTATGTAATCTTTTCAAAAATCATATCCACGCTGTATCCCGTACAGAGCAGGGTAGGCAGAGGTAACCTAGTATTAAGATACTCCGTTTCCCACTTTCCCCCTAATTCTGGAGACATTGCGTGTTAAGTGATGGAAATCAACGCCCCGCTTTGCCTCGACACTAGAGTAAAGAAATGAAAATATAAATTTAAATAAATATTTAATTCCTCGAGTGGGGATTGAATCCACAACCTGTCGCGTTGACAGTCAAACTTCGTGTTCTTGCGCCACGACTGACCTCCAGCAATCCTTTTAAATTTTTTATAATTTTTATTAAGTTATCATAAATATCATACCGGAAAAGCGAAAGCCACGTTAAAAAAACGAAAGCACAGTCGATATCTATATTTTATCTTTCTTCTGACATTTCTAGTCTAGCTATTCGCTTTATGTCTTTAAGCAACACGAGTGTCACACATCTTCGCGAATCTAGGAATTTAATCATTCGAACGATCTAGTCATATAAAATATCATCATCGATTATAGTGATTAAACGATCGACATTAGGCTAAATTATATTGGTGTAAGTTCATTTTCTTTTGTTTCGAGAAAATTAAAGGTTACTATATTTGGTGCTTTAAAAATACAGGCAAATCATATAAGGTCTGGCATTGTTTCTATTGTTTTATCATCATTTAATTTGTTTATTGAAATTTGTTTTTGGCTAATTAGACTATACGATAACACTTATTTATGTGCGGTAACTGGACCTACACCACTTTCAAAATTAGACAATTGTAAAAATCGTTTAATTTCAATTTTGAAAAATCATTTTAATATAATTTTGTTTACAAATACGCATAACAATACATAAAATTTAATTTTAGGCTGTAATTACATTGTCATTACAAGATGCTGATTACAAGAATTTACTTATTCTCTGCATGTGGTAGTGTTTCAAAATTGAAAATTGTTTTATAAAAAATTGTATAAGGTGCAATTTTGAGGAACCTCAATCAACATATTTGCAACCAATTGACCTGTTCCCCATTAGTTTTTTTTATCTGTTTTTTAATTGCATTTTGGAAATTTTTTGTTGAAATGAAATTCTCCCGTTTCATTTCATATAAAATGAATTTATCCTGTTTTCTACATTGCGCTATTACATTATAGAAATCTTGTGGTGTGTACACAATAATTTTTCTGAATACCATTTCTATGATGCCAAAATCTGCATCGTTCGGAATGCCCCGAGAGTAAAAATTTGTGGTCAATTATCCCAATGCTGTTTTCCGACTGGACAACCTTCAACTACATCAATGCCATTTGTAAACTGCTATTGCCCAGTACACATGTCACTGAAGGCAATAAATAACATGGCTTTGGGTCGTTACATTTTCTAGGTGCTTCAAATAGCATGAAGCCACCTCTTGCGATTGAAATAAATGAAAAATAACAAAACACTGATCGGCATCTATCTGCTATGCCAATTGAACATACACCACTTTCATAATCGATGATTATGCAATTTCATTTACCGACCGATTTGAAGTTGTACAAAACATGGGATT
Source organism: Heliconius eleuchia (assembly GCA_018230625.1). Taxonomy (NCBI): domain Eukaryota; kingdom Metazoa; phylum Arthropoda; class Insecta; order Lepidoptera; family Nymphalidae; genus Heliconius; species Heliconius eleuchia. Next base: position 9,461 of record DWAP01000114.1, on the reverse strand, counting down.
TTGTTGAGAAACTAAACACGGACTGGTTATATATAAAAAAAATACATTAAATTAAGCATGAATTACGTGATAACTCATTTTTCTCAAAAACGGACTTACACCACTTTCAAAATAAACGGTTCATATACAAGAAAAAATGTATATGTTTATTGACGTTTAAGTAAAACAAAATGCTGTTTAACAATATTGCAATACTAACTAAAATTATGCCTCAAAAATGACAAAATAAAATTTATCGATTTTCTTTTTATATAGAAACCTGGTTTTTTCTGTATCTCTGCTTAATACAGATGTAATATATAAAAGAAAGAATCGATACCTTTATTGATGTTACACACATCAACATCGGTCTTAAATCGGTGACATCGATGCTTTTATTCAATGTCCATCAACGACAATTGACAGTATTAAATTTACGTTATATAAGGTTTTGTTACAGCACGTCAAATACAGACAGCTGTAAATTCAAAAATATTTATTTTAATTTCCTCGCTCTTTAGGTAAGACAAAGCAATTCAACATACAAAATCCGAGACTAATATACATTCGATATGAACGTAACGCTAGCGCGATCTAACTTCGTACAACGCCATCTATATTACACTCGGCGAAACTTAATGCGACGCTTTACCTTACGAGACGGGGAAATGAAAATATCTTCAACTATTATTCTTTTATATAATATTTCAGATTGATAAATATCTTATAAATTAAACAAATTATACAAATAATTTATAATATATTTATCAATCTGAACTACTTTACTTACAAAAAATCTGCCATTTGGATTATTAAAATTTTTTCATCGTTAATGGAAAGACCATATATTACTTATATAATAAGACTATTTTTCTTATTCGTTATATCGAAAAAGCTATTTTTAATTAGAATTAAGTTTTTGCACTCTGTAAATCTGTGCAGAAAATACCCCGACCATTCACGAACGAGTTCGAGCGTGTCTGACGTCACAATGTCAAGTTCTATTCGTTTTTACACACAGCCGATACAGTACTCACATTTTTATTATTAACAACCGTTTTTATTATTAACAAATCACGGCGCGTTCAGAATTACGTAAATTTTATCAATGTTTAATCACTTATTAATAATATTCATTTTTTTCATTGGCATCACAATTATTAATAATAAAGTTTTAAAGTACACACACAGATACACGAGTCACAGATACAGAGTCCCATAACGTCCAAATTAAATTTTTTTTAAAATTATTTTCAATCTTTTACGTGGTTTGTCACATTCAAAATGTTATAAATAATTTATAAACACGTTAAAATAAACAACATACCGTATGAGTCTTAAACAAATGCGCTGCATATCTAAGAGCATAGTGTGGCGCTTTCGAACCCGCTTGTACCAAACAACGTTGCCACTGTCCCGCTCGCGCCAACTTCTCCAATACTGACGTATCAGAATCCGATCCTTCTATTTGTGGCTTTGGGTCCTCTTGTTCTTCTTCTTCTTCATAATCTGCTGTGGCTCCAGCTTCTGAATGACAATAAGAAATCGTAAATAAATTTTAAAGAATTTATAGGATTTTTTTGTCCTAAACCCAAAAATTTTTAACTAAATGTAATGTTGGATATTGTATATAGTTATCAAAGACCTCTATATCTCTATCTGCTCATAAAAAAAGATACTAAATTCTATTATATCTTCACGTTATATTCTGCTATATCAGGGTAGGCAGAAATAATAATAATTAATTCCTCCGGGATTCGAACCCAGAATTCTCCCATTTACCGTTAGACGCTGTACCGCTACAAGGATTGTCTCAATAAGTACTTGAAATATGTAAAATAATGATTACCGGTACCATCTTCACCTTCTTCTACGCCATCCAATAGAGCCGCACGAAGTTGTTCTCCAACATCACTTTGGCCGATTTCTGCAAACCTATGAACACAAATATATATCGGCATATAATATTTGTTATAAAGTGTAATTTTCACAATATTAAACGAACTCATATAGTACAAATATTTCCTAAAAAGAAGCCAAATCTACAATTATTATTTATTGTCACATGTTTTCAAAGAGCACTTCGACAGTGTTCTTTATTTATTATTTCCAATTAACATAATAGGTATATAGGTGTGCAACTCAGAAACAAACTAAAAAAAATAAAATATTTTTGATAGATAATATAGTTTTGGTGTAAGGCTAAGGCAGTCAAGTCACTTAAGTCTCCAGAATAATTATACGTAACTTACGAATATATTTATTTATATTTCTATGAAATTATTTGTAACTAAATAAAAAACATTTCTCATAGTACGTGGAATAATCTGCGAAAAGCGGGACTATGCATGTCCCGATTGGAACACTTAATTTTTGATCTAAAAATCGGGATGACTTGCCAAAATCGGGAATAGGATCTAAGAATCTGAATTACACGGTCTTTTTTTTAGAGTGTGTTCTTTAATTCCGGCACTCACGCGTGCGCCAGCAGCTGCGCGGCGCGGCGCCGCTGCGCGTGGCGCAGGCGGTCGCGCGCCAGACGGGCGGCGCGCAGGGCGGCGCGCTCCGCCAGCCGCGCCGCGCCCCCCGCCGCGCCCGCCGCGCTCGCTTTCAGGAGCAGCTCCACTGCTTCCCACCATTCTGCCCTGTTTACGTAACGCCAATGTTGTATTACAAATGTCAACATAATAGACGAAAGCAGCCGGACACAAGGAATGTGTCATAAAACGTGAAATTTCCTGCGCGCACACACTCAACACCGGTAATTACTGTGAGGGAATATGAAATTCAGATGGAGGTTACTTTGGTAGTTATTACGAAAATAAGGTGCATAAAATGATAACTAACATTCGTTAAATCATAAAGCTCTTTTTTTATATTTTCTTAAGAATAATATTAGAAATGACGTTGTCCCTTGCTAGACACTCAGCACGATTTTACCCGCTGATACACAGTCGTAAAATCTGAACCCTTACCACCCACACACCACACAAACGCCTATGAATAGAATATAGCAAAGGTATAACAAGGAGTATTTATTATTAATTTTAATTAATCAATGCGAAAAAAACTATGTTTGCTCCTACTAATAGTGGTAATATGGCTACAAACGCGCCTATGGCTTAGTCTATTAGGATTTGTTGGCAAGGGGTTGAAACAATGTCAAATGTCTGGCAACATCTAAAAAAATTCTCGAAAAAAAATTGCTGTATCATTTAACGGAACTTATTTAACATTATTTTATGTAACTTACAATATACTAGCTTGGCTGGGCTCTTACTTGACGGTGATTCTAACAGTTTCTCATGAGGGCACCAGATACTTCAGATTATCGATGCTCTACATTTGTTAGTTTTCTCTTTATGTGGGCATTAAACCCTACCCCTAACATATCAGTTACCGTATTAAATTCTAGCTCTCTAGGTCTATGGGACGTACTAGTTCTATTTTGATAATCGGTGAGTGAGTCAGTTTCGAAATAATTAAACTTTGTCGCAAAACTACGGAAATATATTTGTCTCCAAGATTTCAAAAAACTACATTTACACGAACATATCGCGCTCTACGTTTTTTTTATTATACACATTCATTTTCAATATATCATTTCAAGTATTTGAATTTGAATGTATTTAAATAAGTGAACCATGTTGAACCTGTCAGCGTGGTCAGCAGCGCGCTGCAAGAGCGGCGGCACGGCGGGCGGGACCGGCTCCTCGCCGTCGGGCAGGTACTCGCGGGCGACACGACGGGCTTCATCCCATAACTCTGTTCATATAATCAACATTAGACATTTCACTTTAGAAAATGTTAGTTAGTTTTACTTTATAAAATATCAATCTTAATTTTAAAATTTAAAACAGCTGTAATTTCTATCTATGTTTTTAATTATTCAAAACAAAAACTGGTACGACGTCATACAATCTCATAAATAAAGTGTCAACTGATCAAGTAAACATTTGTGCATGAGTACAAACTGTAACTTTTTCTACTAAAACCTATTTCTAATATTTTTTTAATTATTACTTTCTAAGACCACTATCTTTCATATGAAAAGTTTACCCAATTCTTTATAATGCTGCACTACTTCCTTGGGCCGGTTCGCTCGAATCATCAGTGCTTCGAACTGCGCCAGATCACCTCTTTCAGCCGCGTCACGGGCACCCGCTACTAACACGTCTTCTACCTATAATGTATAACAAAATCACAATCAGTATACTCTCTCGTACTGTGATAGTGCCAATTTTATATTACACGTTTAATAAATCTAAGAAAAAATAAATAATTGAAAATCAAACAACATAAGAGCAGTATACAATTGCAAAGGGCGTACACACTACACACCATGTGGGCGGCGTGCTGCTCGGCGAGCTGCAGCGCGCGCTCGTACTGGCGCCGGCCGAGCCACACGTTGACGGCGTCGTCGGGCGCGGCGGCGCGCAGGAAGGCGGCCGCCGCCTCGTGCGGCCGCTCGTCCGCCAGCGCCGCCGCCTCGTGGCGCGCGACCTCGCGCTTGCCTATGGGGCTGCCCAGGGAGCTCAGCTCGGTGGCTATGTCCCATCTGGGCGGCGCGCGGGTGGATCACAAGCTTTTATTAGTGGAATGTGTGCGTTCATGAAGAAGATTATGGTTGTATTAATATAGCTAGGCTGTTTAATAGATACCTTCATATTACATTTGAAATATTTATTTAATAATAACTATATTTTTTTTATGACTTTTTATTGTAAATGTACGGTTTAAAAGCTTTACAATTTTTTCATTATTTTTTAGTTATATTATTGCGTATATTAATTCCTATTCAGATACAAAAGTGTTTTATCCACTAAATTCTAAATAATATTTTTGAACATGTGATTAATTTTATTTTATCTTTCTATCATGTATATAAATATTTTTATTTATCAACAATTCAAAGTCAGGTACATTTAAAATACAATATTTTCATAGCAAGAACGAAATGACGAAAAGTATTTAACATCTTATTTTTTAATTGTAAAAACTTATCTAGTGATGATTATGTACCTCTGCGCTTGTAAAGCCCACTTTGCACCGATAGCGGCGAGGCCACGAGCAGCCAGGAGACGCGCTGCGGGCGCGGCGGCTAACGTCGCGGCCCACTGGAGGGCTACCTAATATTTGAAAATAATCCTATATACCAAAATAAGATAATAAAAATATATTTTAAGCAATTTTTTTGTAAAATAACGAGACCGTCGCGGCGCAGCTGCACAGCGTGTGACTTTAAGCGCTACGATTCGTTTCTCACTTAGAAAATTAATTATTTACTAGTTTCCTTTTCTCGGTAAGCTAAAAAGAGAAAGCGCGACGTTAAGTTTTATCTGTAGTGTAATGCTAAAATTGTTATAATATTTTTTTTTAGTTCTGATATTGGTAGCGTTGATAGATTGACACTTTATTAACAAGACTGTATGACTTCAAATTAGGCCGGGTGCATCAAAATAACATTTGTAATGTCAAAATCTCAATACGATAAGCACCTGTTGTGCTGCAGCCGGCGAGTGCGCCCGTGCTACCCTCTCCGCGTTCTCCCACTGGCCACTGGCTCGATACATCTGTATGGCATTTTTCCAGTCACCTTATTTAAAAAAAAAGTTACTGTTATAGAGTCACCAGTATTTATACTAATAACTATTAAAAAACCAAGGAGTTTGTTTGATTGAACATGCTAGTCTCAGTGTAGAGGGTAGACTACTATTTCATATTATTATTATTATTATTTCTTATATAGTCCATTTATAGAGAAAAGCTATTATTATAGCCTATTGCATAGTCCAATAATTGCGTTAGTCGTTCCTATGTAATCATTATACTCACCGTCATAGCTGGAGCACTTAGAATGTGTTGTTGTAAACATGAATGTGTTAAGTGTGCTTGTGTTTGTTTGTGTATGACAAACCTACATAAATACAACTAAACTCTTATTTTTTTTTATTAACCATGCGAGCGTAGGCGTAGGTAAAATCTACTATAATGTACATGGTGAAGTGAAATCCGCTAAGCAAATTAATATAATTAATTAATAATAACATTATTAATTAATAAAAGAAAGTTAAATGTTAGATGATGAAGGATGTTTTCTCTTGAATTTATAAAACATTTTGTTTCTGTTGTTTGATTTAAAAAAGTGTATCATTCCGCCACCTAAGACGCAGTGGATGATTAAACTAAAACTAAAACTCTCCTACCATTCACTCAGTGTCAGAAAAAAAATATGTGGGACCACTGGGATAGTTCAGTGTTGAGGAGAGTACTAAGAGAAGAGAATCATTTACAGTCGGTGTTACAGTGAAAAAAAAATAGAAATAACTTTGAAAGGCGACTCTTGCTAGCAAAGTCAATTATTTTGGAAGAATGAATTATGTTCATTTTGTTGATTTGCTTAATAAGACCAGAGAGACCAGTTAAGTTCCGCGCTTAACATACAATGTCAAAGTTAAAATTGGGCGAAGCGTGAGGAACCGAGTGTCGCAAGCTTAACACAAGGTTCCCCTGCCTGCTATATACCGGCTTGTACGTAGTGCGCCTCGGCGGCGCGCAGGTCGCCGGCGGCGTGCAGCGCCTGCGCCACGTGGCGGCGCGTGGCCTCCAGCAGCGCGCCGCGGTGCGCCGCCACCAGCCGCAGCATCGACTCGTACTGGGACGCTTCCTGTGTTTCATTAAACGTTCACTACCGTACATTTTTGTTGTCATGTACCGTACATGGTGTCTGACCGTCTGTCTCTACATATCCGTCCCTAAGTCTGTTCGTTTCACTCTTCCCAATATGGTGTGGAGGGAGGGACAGGTTACCAAATGAACATAACATATTCAAGTTTTCCATTCCTTGTGACACAAAAAACATATTTTGTGTCCAACAGACAAACGATGTATAGCCATAAGACTCATCATCGGCTCAAGTTGGGATGCTGCCTTCGGGACTAGTAATTTTTTCGCCATAATTAAAAAGTAAATATAATATTTAGGATAAAATATTTAACGTGTATGCCGTGGTGCATTGACGAAGGCACTTCTAGCACCCATGAACGCAACCTGTAGTCAATGTGTACTGTGACTTTAAATAATTACCTCCAACCACATTTAAATTGTTATTGTCTTAAAGGCACGATATATCCTTACACTCATCTTTCTATAATACATACATATACAAACAGGTAGTAATATTTTTAAGGATCTTAAACATCCTAATTGAAATCAAACGAAAAAAAAAATTAACATATTACCTTATACATGGATATAGCTTCATCAGGGTCGCCTAATCCAATATAAATTTGTTCAGCTTTCCTCAACTGGCCGCTTTCCCTCAGTTGTAAAGCGAGAGGCAAGTATATCTCCTTAGTTTCCTCCTCAGATAAATGGGTAACAGCAAGACGAAGCCCATCTGTGATTTTACCAGCATTATTATAAGCGCAAACACAGCGCTCGGTCATATTACTGGATATGAGAACACGTTCTGCTGTCTCCCAATCCTGTGGATCACAAATCATATTAATTACACTAGTGAACCAACGCAGCTTCACCTGCTTAAATTTATTATTATATTAAAACCAAATTATACAAAATCTTTAACAAAAACAGATCCTACGTGTTATTCCGATATAAGGCTATATTACTATAAAGTTTCAACTAAATCGGTTCAGAAGTTTTTGCATCAAAGTAGGACAAACATCCATCCTCACAAACATTTATAATATTAATAGGATGTACAAGGGTATCGCTTCTTCGCTCGTTGTTACGAAGAAAAATATATCTTTGATAGACAGCAATGAATGGTTGTTTGGAAAATGAGTATGAAACTATCCGTTGTCTGTTTATATGATCAGTGTGAAATCAAGAATAAGATATTCTTGATTTCACACTGCTAAATAAATTTTAATAATCACTCATTTAATTTCTTTTTTAAAATAATAAATAAAAAGATTCCTAACTCAAAGTTGTAGAAATAGATTTCTGTCTTTCATAGAAAATGCAAGCTGGGCATCGAAAATTAATATCAAAAACGTAATCCAACGTTACATGTTTGATTGCTATTGAATTTTTAATTAATACATTGTTCTTGTATTTTTAAAATATAATATAAAAACTTAAAAGTATGATTTATAGTGAAAAATTTTCAATTATAACTAAAATACGAAAATTCACAAATAAAACTTTTCAAAATCTGCTTATCGGCTAAAAATTTTGGCTACAAATTTACATAATCAAAAAGAAGATTTAACTCACTTGCGTGGATATAAAGTGGTCTGCAAGTTGCTCGCATTGCTCTCGAACGCTACTCTTATCATCTATTACCTGGTATCAAGTAAAGTATATTCACTTAGTATAACATAAAAAATTAATTATATTCCGTTCATACAAATATTAAATACCATTATTAGATTTATATTGCTGTATCGCATTAAGCGGGGGAAAATCGAATGTGTCTTTTATTTTTTAAACTGCGTCTTACACTAAGTCGTGTACTTGTGTAGTTATTAGTTAGTTAAGTTATTCTCAGCCGGTCGACATGCAATACCTCCAATATCTGCAGAGCCTTCTTATGGTGGTGCGCCTTGACGGCGGCGAGCAGCGCGTCCACGGTGCGGCCCGCCTCGATGAGGTGCGCCACGCCCGCGCCCGCCTGGCGCTGCGCCACCAGCCACGCGCCCCACGCGCCCTCCAGCGCCGTCACCAGCGCCGGGCACGCCTGGCCGTCCGCGACATTCAAGTATCGATTTACATATATGGAATCATTTTTATTACATTTATTATATGGAAACAATACTAAAATTTATTTTTTCTATTTAATCACTAAAATACAACATTTATTACAAATGTTTTTTTTGTTAATATAGCTAGCTATATAATATAGCAGCAAACATTTAGTGAGATGCTGACAATAATTAATAATCCCTTAATTTTTTTCTTTTACTTATATAAAGAAAGCGCATTATTTGTACTTTCTTACTCAATTACAACTTTCTACCTAAATTGTAATATAATTATGAACAAATAGATAACAAATGAACCTCTCGCGCGAGCTGGACAGCCCTAGCGTAGTTGTTGCCTTTCGCATAGTATTCTACAGCAGTTTTAGTGTCTCCTTTGCGCTCCGAAAGCTCACCAGCCATCTCCCACCATTCTTCCTAAAAAAATAACACAATTGTTATTTTAAAAATGTAATTTAGATAAAGCTGTCATTAAATTGATCTATTTAGATTTGATAATCTATTGGGATCACTCACGCAGACGAAACGTGGCATTGATTTCCGCGTTGTGCAACACGTCTAGAACAACCGGTAGGTGGTAGAAACACAGAGGCTTATTACTAGGTGTACCCCGAAATTTATAGCAAAAATCTGAAAAAAAAAAGCGAACGTACCTGCACCAGCTGCGCGCTCACCGCGTGCAGCACGTCGTCGTCGCGCAGCAGCGCGGGGTGCTGCAGCAGCGCGGCGGCGGCGCGGCGCGCGCGGCCGCCGCGC
>DWAP01000113.1:0-29260 GCA_018230625.1 Heliconius eleuchia | reverse complement strand
GATCGAACCCACAACCAGTCGGTTTTACAGTCACACTTCGTGCCACTGCGCCACGGCTCACCACGGCCTCATCTATATAAAAGATATCTGTTTCTAAATATTCCAATTTCTTTAATAACTATTTATTATTGCAAGTTTTGTAAAAACAAGTAGATAAATTAACATATATGCAAGAGGATCTACACCGTTTCATACAAAAGTATAGAGGTGTCGTTAAGCAAATACAATTCATGGGAAACTCGTTCTGTTCAGAGACAGGCCATCACGTTGGTTGGTTCGCAAGTGAAATGTATTGACAACTGGTCTTCCTTGATGCATATCGGCGTGATGATATCGTCGGCTCCTGTAACCCTCGGTGCAACGGGCATTGTGAAGATCATCGATAAAGCTTGTTTATTTAACACTAAAATGTATTCAACCATGCGAAGCTATTAAGCAGAGAATTATTAACAGATGGACGCGTTTCCGCTCATAATCTCGGTTATTAGCTGAGATATTTGTTTTTTAATCCACACATAGTGGTGAATTGAATGTATAAATTAATAAAAACATGTCTATATCGCGCTGCTACCTACGTATCGTCGCTCGCAGCCATAACTTCGATCTTAAGTGAGGTCGTATCCGCAGGTAATTGGACGCGCTTCAAACTCAGTAATGTTTCTCAATGAACTTAATAAATCAAGGTCGAGGTAGCGCCCACAAAATGATAGTCCGCGTGACCAAGATTCGATAAATGGTAATGAACAAACAGGAAACTTATGGAAGTCGCTCGGCTGACACAATAAATTAAGTGCATAGACTGGACAGCCATTCATAAAGCAATCGCGGTTGCTTATGAATGAAACGGTAACTAGCCTGTAAACGGCCAATTATCGGCACCATTGGTATTGATAGCAATTGGACGTCATTAAATTTGCATGTGACACCGGCTGTAATCTTATAACTATGCACTGCTCACGTAGGAGATATCGTTCTATTGAATCAATTATGGCCTATTGTTTCATGAATCGGACATTGTTGCTTTTAAATCCTATTGTTATTTAAGTTTGGTTCAAAAGTTTTTAAGAAAATCATTAACATAATATGTTTTATATCTCGCTTTCATAAATACTTTCAAGTTACTTGGAAATCGAATGAAACCTCTATTCGTATTATTGATATTATTAATTCAAGATATTTTTGGACCTAAACTGTGTCATGTTGTTTATGATTTTCTTTTAAATTTAGTTGGTAGGTAATTAAGTTATCGTATGTACGATGTAATTATGTTTAATGACTTTTAAAAAACCGCTGTTTTACAGTGCTACCTTTCACAAAACATTTTTATATTAAATGCACCAAAGTTGTTATTCTTGGACGCAATCCACTCGCTACTGGAGTTACGATAATGCTCTGGTTGCAGCGCTCAGTAATTATTATTTAAGTGTCGGTTAAATTAATCGGTCTAGCCATTACTCAGTCTACATCTACTACCTCGTCGCCGTATCTTACAGTCTTCGTTTCTGCAATAAAAAAAATCATAATTTTTTTTAACATGATTTTTAAATGCCTGGTCCATTTTAATCTACAATTGTTATTATTTTTATGGGTATTTCAAAAGTTTTCGCATGTACAAAATTTGGTCGAATCTTATTAAATTTACATATAGTAAGTACCGCTATTCAAGAAAACCGACTGGTTCGTACTGAATTGTAACCCTTTTTTCGGTAATCAAGTTCCTTGTCTTGGACCAACTCAAAACAAATAAAACTTGCTTTGTGTATTTGTACTTTCTTTTTAAGATTTCTGCTTTTAACCAACATTTATCATCGTTACTTTGTGTCATCAGATATATTGTTCAAAAAAAATCTGAAAATGAGTAATAGAGGAACTATTACTAATTTTCAGTTTTTTTTCGAATAGAATAGGTATTAACGTACTAACTTAACTATGTTATAATATTTTTTTAAAACAATTCTTTTTGAAGTTTTTCTAATGACTAGCAAATTCTTTACAGGCTCCAACAAATACTATTTCTAGAACATCTATACATCAAAAATTTAATAGGAAAATTATTTATTAGACTCGTTTAGGAATTCTTGTTAAAATATTAAAGTTATTCGAGTATTAAGAGTATAAATACTAAATAATATAGTTCTCTTATACAGATCTTTACTTTTCTAATGAAAAACATTATGTTAATATACCGCTATCATAGTCATTATCCAACTATCTTGATCAAGTACTCGACCTCTACGCGAAAGAGTATTCGCCCGCAAATACCTGTGGGTAGGATGACGCAAAGATAGTTCTGACAAACGAACACGTGGCCCGTGTTCGGGCAGAAGGCTCGTTTAAGCCATTTACGATTAATCCACTCACAAATATGGCAACCTGGCCTTTCATAACCTGTTTTTGGGGCTTCCACAGTCCCTGGTGCTTGTATTTTTACTACAACACGTGCCCCTTTTGATTATGCTGTGCAGTGGTTGGTTGTTACATGAAAGTTGTGAGTTCTATTTCTGCTGTAAAGGATTTATGTTAAAATGTGATATATGATTAGATGTTGTGATATACTATGATTAGTAACCGTCGTGGTGTAGCGGCACAGGATTTATATTCAATTCCTTGTACTAGAAACAAGACAAAGCGTTGGTTGCCGCCACTCAACACGCAATTTCTCCAAACTTGCTAAACTAAACGCTGCGTAGGGAACGGTGTGTCTTAACACTAGGTTCCCTTGGCCTATCCTGCTATATGTGTTGTACAGCGTATAACCAAGAAATTAGGTTATTTTTGCCAAAGCCAACATTATGAATGAATAAAAAAAACACTAGCCTCGTTAGTTTAAATTTGATTCTCTATATGGTAACGTTATTAAGTATTATCGATTGTTAATTTCACAGATTGTAACTGATTTACATTATTCATGCTATGTTTATTATGCCCCTACATAGACCTATGATATATCACACATATAGGTATGTATGAAAATGTTTCCTACATGTGGACACCTGGCTGTTCAGCTTTGATTGACAAATACACTATGTATATATTTTTTACTGACGAGAAGCAGGAAACTCTTATGTGGAAGTTGAAGGTCATTAGCTCGTTACTTTGCAATGTAAATCAAATAAATAAGTCTAATAAATTTTCTTGGTAATTATGATTTTACAAGCAATAACAAAATTGTTTACGTTTATTAACATAATGTAATGCATATTTAAATCGTTTTTTTTTATAATATATTTTTTTAATTATTTGCAATACATATAACGTATCTTCAATTCTTATCGTGCCTGTTGTTTCATGTGTGTATTATAGTGTATAAAAATAAAGAACTTTGTATAGGTATCCTTCAAATCTTCTCTACTTTCCACCAAATTGTGTTTACATGCAGAGCTTGAATGTGAATCTCGAATCTGTGTGAGCCCACACCCCCACAGCTGCCACTATAATATATTTTATTATTTTATTAATTTTAATTCATATATTCGGTATTTTATTTACACTAAATACGGATTGCAAAGTAAATGTAATGGCTATCCACTCTTAACTGCAGTGAAAGCAACAAGGGCCTAAATAAGTTCTTTGTCTTGTCAATCTGTCCGAAATACGGATATAAGCGTACATATTTGTGTAAATTTTATCAAATTTTAACATGAAGAACAATAAAGTTTTTAATATGAAACAGTTTATAATGTCTATAGTCTGTGAAAATAATATTTCTTTCTAGTTATTACTAAGTAATAACTATTTATACCTATGTCTAGTATAAGTGGCATATTTAACATCATCTAGGTTAAGTATTAATTGGACGAAATAGCTAAAATAGTTTTACTTTAGCGCCTATAAATCTATTTCTGACGGCTTGATAACCAATTATACGTTTTATAGAAAAAATTAAAAAATAAAATCAATGTACTATGGAAAACATTATCAAAATCGGTATTTTTATTGCTTTTAATTATAAAAAAATACAAAATTAATTTCAATTTTAATAATTTTAATAATTTCTTATTCGTTTAAACTTACTATCCACGCAATCAGGTAAGTAACATATTGATGAAAATACAAATCGATGTACGATAGTTATTCTAAACTAGATCGTAACTTGGACTATGTTAAACGACTTCAATTTAACGCCGCGGGCGCACTTTGCATTTCATTAGTTCGTGTATTTGTTTTAATGCATATTTGCTTCTAGAATTTATTTATTATATATTAGTATTATCATGTATAAGTTTTAGTTTAATTTGTTACTGGACTAAGTTCATAACAATTTAGACATAAAAGTATGATTAATAAAAAGGTGGAAAACGGAGTGTCTTAACTCTAGGTTGCCTCTGCCTGCCCTGCTGTATGCGGGATATAGCGTCAAATTGATTATAAAGGTCTCATAACCGAAAATAGGCTTATCACGCACAAATGCCTTAAGTTTAGTGGTTAAAGGTAAACAGTTTTAACTATTCAAAGTTAATTTAAGAAAAATAATAGGATGTTTGTTCACTTGAAAAGTTATGTATAAAATTTATGAAAGAACAGAGAAAGCTATTGCGAAGTTTTAATTACGTAGCACTTCAAAAAGCTAAAATTATTGAATTACATAACTTGCATAAGACGCCAAGAAGACTTGACTGTCAACAATTATATTACGCAATTTCATAAAGTATATAATATGCTTTAATATTTACTGTTTAAAAAACAAAATTTTAAGCAACTTCACGCTTATTGCCGCATAACAGGGCAGGTAGATGCAAGTCTAGTATGGAGACACTCCGTCCCCTGCTTTTCGTCCTATTTTTAAGTCATTAAGTGTTAAATGACAATAATCAACTAATGTCCGAATAATTTGCCGGCAACAGCGGGGAAGATTCCAACCCACGACCATCACGCTTACAATCAGACGCTGCACCACGATCGGTTTTTATATTGCCCACAAACATAAACCTCGTTCAGACATTTATTCTTCGAAATATGTCATCCACATCTCCCATTGGACAGCAGTGATTTCTGTCAACGTCACAACACAAATCGTCAGTCAAAAGGAAATTTTGTATTTTTCTGCCGTAGGTTTTTCACCAAAAATTCTTCGGACCGGCGCTTCGTCCGTGCCTTCTCCAAACGGATTGCACTTAATACTGTTTACTGTAAATTAATTTTTGGCAATAAAGACAAACACAGTCGCAATGTTCGGCGCGCACTCCGCGACGCTCCGTGGGAAGAGGCGGCGGCTTTGAACTCCATTGTACTTGCAATTAGTGATTTTTTTTTACCTCACCGCACCAGCTCGCACTTGTCGAGAAATGTCACAACGCTTAATGCCTTGCCGAAAATCGTTTTTGCCCACCCGAATCATACAGTCAGTTATTTTTATATTTATTATATGTACGCGCAATAAACATATTACTTGTAAAAATTTATTAATTATAAATAAGTATATGTGGCTTCGATTCGACATTTATTTTATATCGTCATTTGTCAGTTTATATCGTCGATCTTCGTTTTGAATTGAAAAAAAAAATAAAATGAATCATGAGCGATTTTGGCACAAGTAGGTCTAGATAAGGTGAAATTAATTAAATTAATAATATAAATATATGAACAGCCAACAGTTTAATTATATATCATTGAGTGAATTAAAATTTTAACACTCGCAAAATATTATTGACACTAAATTTATTGTATGTAATCAATGTCACTCCGAGATCCGGTTTAAAAACGACAATGTAGAGGTGAAACGACCTATATTTCTCTATTTTTTATATTTATATATACATAATACTGATATTACTACATGTTCCGATACCGTAGTGTAGTGTAGTTTTTATAACTCCGAAACACTGACACTTTTAATTAATTATTTTAATTTAACGGCTCTGTAACGTATCGGATCCTGTACGAAATCTGAGAACGGACTTGACACTATTTCGTTTTACACTGCTATAAGATATTTCTTACAGATTTGCAAATAGCAACTGTCATATCACACGTACCTACGTATAACTATAATATAGTAGTTTTAACTTTTTTTTTATTTTGTTTTGCTTCACGGTGTATTACGCACATAGCAGGATAGGCAGAGAAAACCTTTGTTCCATTAACACACTTCCGTTCCCCACTTCCCGCCGAATTCTGGTGGCAACGCGTGTTTAGTTGCGAAACTCAACGCCGCCTTTTTCTCGTTGGCTTCGTTTCCAGAGCGAGAAAGTGAAAATATGAAATATTTCATTTCTTCGAGTGGGAATCGAACAACCTGTCGCGTTTACAGTCGCACGCTTGTGCCCCTGCGACATGACTGACCTCTACTTGTTTTTGTAAGCAAAAAACACCCATTATAAGAGGGAGGATATACAATTATTTGCTATTAGTGATATTAAATGTACATAGATTATTATAATTTACGTTGTATAATTATTTTACTTTTTGTTATTGCTTCGCTCTATCAATCGCATTTTATTATTTATCAATTATTCTTTATTATTTCATTGTTTGTTTTTATTATAATCTTTTAATGATATTTAAATCTGTAAAGCTTCATTAACTTAGATTTATTATGATTTAAACATTTTTTTTGTGGTTATTGTACAAAGACATGGAAAATGATGGAAAAACTGTCGTGACTCATGAGTCATTTTGATTTATTAAGACATCATTAATTAAAGTTATATTCCTATTTTAATTTAAATACTAATTTAATTTGAGAAAGTCCTAAAAATTAACAAAATATTCAGAATATATTTTAAATATTAACAGAGTCGTAAGTTGCATAGAGATGTATTTATTAGAGTTATTAGCAATAATAATATGGAATTCAGTTTTTTTAAACTCAATAATTTAGAAAGTTTTAATTAAAAAAAACACTATATGCCCTGTATATTTAAGGTTTTTAAGAGAATTATTATATATTTAAATTTCATATTCCTATATAAATCTCATATATTAACAAAATTATATGTACTTACCTAGAAAGACCATTTTAATATAAATAAAAATCCTCGAATAATACAGAACCCATAACTTCGTCCGTAATTGTGCTATTAACTGATTGTATAGTTATTTAAAAAAAAATAGTTTCTGTTTTAAGAATTAAAAATGATATACATATTAATACTTAACGTCAATAAATGTATAATATAAACATATCATTATAATATTAATGTTATACAAATAATTTTTGTGGTGACTTCAATGCGACACGTTTCGTAATCAATAATACACGTACAAGCTTTGACAGAACAGCGTTAAATATAGATTATGACAGATATACGTACATATCTCTTAAGGACACTCGAAGTAGTGATTAAATTTGTAAAAGTTGTCTGTTTCAGCAAAAAAAAAAAAAATTGCGGACATTATTTTTTGTTTGTTTTGGATTTCTTTATGGAGAATGAGACTGTTTTAAAAGAAAATTAAACATTTTAGTTTCTCCATTATTAGAATTTTGTATCATAATGGAACATTATGCAACGGAATATGATTAAATATACCACATTTAAAAATAGATCACTTATCTGTGTCAGTTTCATGTATCTTTATTTAAACTGACATAAAGAAATATTAATTTAACCAGTAGGTTTTCAAAGTTGGAAATTATTCTGCGCACGCGCAGATTCAGGTTTTTGATTTCTTGCACCTGATACTACAATCACTTTTGACTTAACTGGAGCATTTTGTTTTTTCCAAAAATCGTACACCCTCTCACTCGGTTGTACTCGTAACTGCACGTTTTTGTGTTTATTTCTTTATTTTCATGCATTTTGCTCGATTTTTGTACACGCTAACAAGAATCTAGTGTTAAATATAAGTACAGTGGAAAGTTTTTAACTGTTCGTTGGTGGAATCTAACACCGCATTTTATGTTTGGATACTCTTTTCTTAAAAATAGAACACTAACTTGCACTAATTTTATGTATTGTCAATCAGACACTTTCAAACCGCGCCGCTATGGCGCCGAATATTTATTGTTGAACGTTTTAAAGCATTTTTTGAGTGAAGTAGGCACTTGAGTGGTTTGTTGTACGATCCAATTGAAAAGGCGGATCTGTCAATCAGAGCACATGTGTATAATTAATTTTTTCTCGCCGGATTAAGTTACGCCACAAGGAATTAGCCTAACGAAACGGTAGGAAGTATTTTGATTGGGTGAAAGTTTTAACACCCTGTATGATATGCATTACTTATGGAACACTATACAGTTGTTGATTTTTAATTACATGCGAGATAATTGTGAAATTGTGTTACAGAGTTGTGAAACGATTTGGCGATTATTCGGTATTTCGATGTGTTCTAGTTGTTTGATGAGCTTATGTTATCGATTTAAAAATAAAGGAGGTTGTAAGATTGATATAAATCTACGATTCGATAAGTGATACTATTGATATATGAATTGGCTAAAATTTGAGTATATATTTGTATGCAGGTTTGATCACAATTTTTTTGGTAATTAAAAAGTATATTGAAATTATCTTTATTGATTTACGCTAATTCGGTCAGTTAAAAACTATTTTCGCATATGGATGTACAATTTAGTACTCGGTTTTAATTTTTTTTAATTATCTCTTTAAAACTTTTAACTTCTATACTACACTATTTAAAGAGAAAAATTATATGAGGGTACGTTCCACTTATGTCATTTCTCGGAACTTTCCAGCCGGTTTCCTTATAATAAGTTTTCCTTTACTCGCGAACATGAGATGAATTTTAATTACAAAATCACAACAAAAACGATGTGCGTAGTACTCTGGTATCTGTAGTATGGATACAAATGATAATGCAAGACCTGCTAGACGTTAGAATCTATAAATTATAAGTATATTGTAAAAAAAACATGAAAAAAATCTTGACTATCCACTAGACTACACTCATACAGTGTTACACATAACAGTGACTAATATATTTTTACTGTTATATTTTTCCACGTTCGGCTGTTTTTTTTAGGCTGAACTCAACTCTGCCTCCTACCTAGACAAAAAGGGTTTCAAAATATCGTATCGTATTAAAAATCCAAACATTATCCTCACACAGTGCACAATCACTTTCCATTGATGTACTTACTCTTAATTACAAACAAAGCAACAGATATTAATGTGGCTAGAATAAAGTCGGGAATATGTCTAAACAAGTCGCGTGCTAATTAAACTAGTTAAATATTTAAAAAAAAACCGATTTCCGAACTTCCCAATTCCCTTTTTAGTTATAAGATATTTTATATATTATATATTAAATATAATTTATATGAATTACACCCTTATAAATATAAAATACCTTTTACAATAATCAATAAACGTTTTTTCTTTAATTTTTATGTTAATATAAAATATGAGGCATAAAATTTACAAATATAATTAAATTACTCAGCCATCGTTCTGACTACTGTTTTATTTATTGCCATTAAAGTTATGGCGAAGTAAAAATCACACTGCGAACATTTATAGCAGGCAGTTACTCCAGTTTTGTGCACTAAAAGGTTTATTAGTGTGTATTTTGTTTTATTGGGGGAAGCTTTTGTTCTGTACTTTTTTGGGATCTGCTTCAAATATACGAGTTATATGTTATTATAGAGTTTTGCTTTTTAACTCGTTCTTTTTCCTATCTATCGATTTTGTGGGCTAGCTGTTGATAAATTTGGGTGTAGGAATCCTTTCCTACACCCAAAATTAGGGCGTATGGAGCCCAGTTCGCCATGATCACTCCAAAATAATCTGGTCTCCAGAATTCTTTGTTAAAAAATTAAGGCTGAAAAATAAAATAAAAAATACACAACAAGATCCTGGCATAAAATAATTCATATGAAGATTATCTTTATGTACATTTAAACGTTATTTCGAATGATTGGATGTTCAGCGCAAATATTATGAAGCTTCTAGTAATCCGAAGCACTGCTATGTAGGAATTTTGAGAGATCTTAGTGTTCCTCTACACTCCCTAACCTACCTACCGACATGCCAATCTTTAACTGTCCAGTTTTTCAAATTCTTATAATCGGTGACGGAAAATAATATTCATATACATTCCAAAAACGCATTATAATATAATAAATTTCAAGAAATAAAGTTGAAACCTTAAAAAATATTCATTAAACAGTCGACTCGTCAAGTAATTTATGACGTGACTGTTTATGTCATCTCACTTTAAAGAGAAAAAATGTATGCGCTTTTGCAATAAAGTAATGAAGATTTTCAAGAGAATTTCACTTTAGTATATCTGTCAATCATGTGTGATGATAATTTTGTGTCCCCCTTTTTCTTATAATATGTATAAAATTAAGTACTTTATTCGTTTCCTGCCGCTGCTGCTATCGATAATGACTTAATATTGTAATTGCGTTATCGCGTCGTATGTTAAATAAGATGTTATCGTATAGAATATTTTAATGGAAAATGAATTATTGTAAGTGAAAAAGTACGTGCCTAACCGACTGAGAGAGACATAACTTTTTGTGGCTTATTATCTGATTTTTTTTATCTTGACACGTTATCCTGCGTATGGGGTAGGCAGGACTTATCGTCCGAATTTTATTTGATGTCTAGTTTTCTTAATTACTTGCCTTATATATTATTGGCATGAGCAATTGCTGTATCACTAAGATCTCTTAGTGATACAGCACTTAATGCTGTTGACCTTTCACGCTCATTTTGAAAGTAATTTACGCGATAATATTATTTACCTATTCTTAAAAATCCTATTCACCTTAAATTCTAAGTACCTTTTAAATTATTTTCTCATAGTTAACGGTCGCTTCAATGCATATAAATCTCCTAATTTTAACCTGTAGGTAAAAAATATAACTGTCAGTGATGAAGGCGTTATGATCCGCAGATCGGACCAAAGAAATCTTATAACAACCGAGATCTACAGTAATTGGATGCCATTTCAAGCATTCAATCAAGAGAAATGCCATATAGCGGTAAAATATACTTTGCAATTTTTTAATGTCGATACGAGAAGAAATGTATCTCGTTAATCATATTACAAGCTAAGCTCATTAAACGTACATTTGTAATTGTCGTTTTCGGCATCGAAAACAATGGAGCACGTAGTGACGTATTTCGTACCAGCAAGGTTTATTTCTACAAAGTTTTTAATGTCAGTGCTAATTACTATCTCATCATCAATCATTTCAATTTTGAGAAGTGTAGAATAAATGGAACTTTATTGGAGAAACTTTAAGTGGAAGATAGATCGTCGCGAAATTCAATTATGCTCCAATAACGAACGACATGGCCACTTGGTGTATCTTTTTGTTTTCCTTAAAGCCTGTTTCACACTACTCTCGTCAGATATCCTTCAATTACGGTGATTATGATTATCTATAGGTGTAATGAGAGATAAGTCGGTCTAGTCGTATCACGCTGCAGTTGAAACCGTTGATCTTTTGATGAACACGCAACGCTGTTAACTCGTAGAAAGTGGAATATATACGTAGATTAGATAATAGTGTTCGATGACCTATGTAATTGATTCAAATTATCGCTATGCATATATATATATACATATATAATATGACGATATATACATTTTTTATATTTTATCCATTTATATATTTATTTATATATTAAATATTCAGTTGAAAAAGTGCAGCGTTGAGTTTCGCTACTCAACACGCAATGTCACGACATTAGAGTTCGAGCCTAAAGTTAGAACGGGTGTTCTGGCATTGCTCTTTCTGCTATGAGAAAGCTAGCTATGAGAATATTAAAACACAATTATAAACAAGGATTTGGTTATAGTCAATATAAAAGGAGATTAATCCTATTTCATTACTTTTCTATATAGATCTTTTGTAGATATCGATATCCAAATGCCAGTTGTTCAAACAATCGCAGTTATATGTGATTGATTATTTTTTTATCATCTGACATTTGCATGTCTGTCCGTCTTTAATGCTGTAGTATTCAGATCGTGATAGGTTTCATAACCGATCGAAATGTATTGTATGCTGATGATGATACTGATAACGTACTAGTAACGTAGTTTTTACTAGTTGTATGTTGGTTTAATTCGTTGAATCCCCATGGAGGTTTTGATTATTGAATATGATTAACAAATGAAAAATAAGTTTTTTTATATTTGATTTATTTTATCCCACTAGTTTACAGGTTATGAAACTATATAAATGAATAACCAAACAATAGTGCATAATAATAAAAAAAACAGTAAGCTGTTAAAGCCATTGAATAAAGGTGTCGAATAAATAAAGAATAATATATATGTATTAAAATTTACATAAACAACTAATAAATATATTATGTATTTTAAATCTCTTTCGTTACTCAGTACCGGACAGACATCGTACAGACGAAATCAAGCAGAAAGAGACCATTGAGAAATTTATTATAAATGGACATAGAAAAAAACAAGAATCCCATGTTACGCCCAAAATAATAAAAATACGTAAAATAATTTACTAAACATTTCATAAATAACAAATAATGTTAACCGCATTTGTAAAATATATCAAATGTTTATTTTGTTTCATCATCGAAATTACTATATCAACATGTAAATTTTAAACGTCTGCAGCGGTAGCATCTATATAAAATGCACACATTTAACACGGTATATCTAAACAGGAAATGAGCCGCCGTGATTGCTATCTGTCTTACCTGTTCCATTAAACAGTAATTTTATTAATAACAAATGATTGTGATTCAAAATACAATTAATTCATTTGTTTACAAATCTCCAACTGATAAATTCTTGGACCAATTATGGATATTGCCACTTAGTGAGGAGTAATAAGGCAAAGATGAGTGACCTGTTGACAATTCACTGTTTTATTTATCGATAATATAACATTGAGCCAAGTTTAAATTGAAATAAAACTTCACTCCCAGTCACTCGGTAAGTGCCACGATGACTCAATATTTTGAATATATCGTTTTGAATTTTAAGTCATCGTGTAAAACATTTATGAAATAGTAATTTCTCCTTATATAGTTAAAAACGTACAAAACAACTTTAAACGCGATCATGTTCAAAAGTTTATTACATTTTAACAACACTTCGAAGATAAGTTATTTATGGTCATGGTAGGATCAGAAACAGCAGTATCAGTTTTAACCGTAGACACTTTACATGATAAATCATTAATAAGTAAAGACTCGCAAATTTATGTTCATGCACATTCATATTTACTCTTAATCTGACACCTTAATTTTTTAATAACCGTGTAAAGAATTATAACTTATCCAAATTTAAAAAATATAAGAAAGTCAATTTAGTCAAAAGTACATACAATAAAGGATAAATCCATATTCGTTGTTCGCCAAGGTTTACTTTTTGCTTAACACTAATATAGGCGCCACTGATATATGTATATGACTTCGTTCTGTCAATCTTCAAGAGTTAAATAACGATTTTCTTTATTATGTAGTTTTTAAAGTTGAAATCAGCCTGGTTATGTGTAAATTGTTTCATGCCGAGTAGATGATGCTAGTAGGCGTGATAATTCCCGAAGTAAATATGAAGAGAGCTGTGAGAGCTCCCGAAATGTATGTAGGTTTGCTTTGCACGAGCGTGGGAGGGGTAAAAAGTTGGAAACGTTATTGTCAATAATCTATATGAATTTGTTAATTGAACAAAAGCTAGCAGCATCTGTTTTCACATAGCTATACGAGTTAGAGGGACTGATAAAAGCTATAAGCATATTACGATTAGGACTAATGATTATATTATTATGATTATATTATACATTTTTATAATATCATTTTATCTTGAAATGTTGACTAAAGCTTACCTAGAGCAAATTATTGCGTTAGTGATACTGAATCTAAATTAACGCCAATGTGTCATTTTAAATGTTAACCAGTCTAAAGTATGCAAATGTGTTTCAAATGGAACCTGTTATGTACAAATGCCCTCAAGAACAATGATTACATATATTTTTTTAATAAACATTTTATTTAAGATACAGTTGTTACAAACAATATTATTCAAAACAATAATAACTAATGTAATAACATTTCTTTCTAGGCTTACGAGCTATCAACTTTGACGGGAACACAAGTCATGCTACTAGTCGCGTCTGAAACTGGACACGTGTATACATTTGCCACGAGAAAGCTTCAACCAATGATTACGTCGGATTCAGGCAAAAGGCTCATCCAGACGTGTCTCAATTCACCGGACCCGCCCACTACGAGCGAGCAGAGGATGGCCGCCACCGGTTTCGAGGAGACCGAGCTCACGTATAACGTAGTAGACGACGATATGAAGGTGAGGCAACTGGCGTACGCTGGTTCAGCGCAGTATCCGATAGAGCATCACCCCGGGCTCGCCCCGTCGCCCTTGCAACAGTACCACCAGCACCCCCCGTGCCCGTCTCCGCTCCCGCTCAGCTCACTAGGACAACCGTACTCTCACGCACATTTATCTCACCCCCATATGTCTCATCACCCACAACGGTAGTTTACAACTACTAATTACATTTAATTGGCATCGATATTTAATCGTTTAATGGAATTAGTCACGTTCTAAATAAGTTGTACATAAAACTCTTAAAGTAACATCGTTTTTGAGGATTCGACTAGAATATTGCACGGCAAACTTTCGAATGTTGCACATAAATTATTGCAAATCGAAATTGACAAGTAAATAAGATTGAAGAACACAATAACGCAACATTAACCGTTTAAATCTCACTTGTTGTGTTCACTGCTCATTAAATGTGTACCATTGAACGTTCGATTGAAACTTCTTTAAGATCAATTTATTATGTGTTATTTTTTATTATGCCGTTTCACCAAAAATCAATTTGTCTGCGATCTTTAATAAATCATTCGTCCAAATCTATGAATGGAAGCGATGTCTATCATCAGTGGTGTCGAAAGCGATCGGTAGCGAGTAATCACATTTAAAATAGGTTCATAATTAACGTCAGAAACCGGTTGAAGATTTCCGAATGATGCTTCGGAATTGGGAGCCGTTTCGTGTGTAACTATTGATTCGTTATTATGAATGAATTGGTCTTTCATTCTACTTTGACCATAGTAATCGAGACGTCATAAGAGTGCTTTTCTAATAATTGAGTATCTACGTCGACCTCTAATAATGTCAAAAGTTTCTTTATATATATTTTTTTGCTGCAAAGCTATTTATAATACATTTTTGTTGTACAATTCTGATAGTACAAAATGAGTTCAATATTCTATTAATAAACATCTAAGTTATTATAAAATCCTTTTATCTACAAAATGTTACAAAAATCATCAACTAGCAGGTGTTTAAGCCAGTAAGTTTCAAAGAAGCTTTAGAGCTCCGGGCTGTATGTGAGCCGGATTATAAAAAGAAATTGAAAATTATTTCCAGTTATGTTAAATTATCTAATCATTTGTCAAAGTATATTAAAATTATCCCTTCGCCGGTTAATAATACGAACTAATTCATTATGTTTACCTCAAATATTAATTCTGGTCATTAAATGGCACTGGCTTGATAGAAACAGGAATTGTTTTGGTTATTTCGCGTCCTTCTCGTTAACATTATAGTCATCAAGACTACTTATATCTTTGTAAAATATTACTTGTCAGCATTGAATGTTGAAATTGATTACGTCGCCACTCTCGATTCGGCCGATGATAAAAATCTTTCATTGGTTGGTCCACTTGACGTACGGGAATAACATGTCCGAGACAACATGACTGCTCATTGTTCACTTGTTCAAAGTTTGACCTGAATGATATATTCACAATATAATTACGGTTCCGAGAGATTGGGCATAGAAAGAACGTCAGAGATTATGATTTAGAAGAAAATTATGTTTTTAATAAATTTATGGTGGTGTACAAATTTTTTTGTCACATTGATATTAAATCAAAGAGTCATTGTACATGTTGTGCACTTAAATGTGTGTTTGGCAGACCATTTTCTCCTGTCATAAACCTGATAGTCTTCGCATTAATTTGATAGTTTAAGTATTCTAAAGCAATGTCGCGATATGACGAGAATATAAATGGTAGAGTCTGCGCCCGTAGCTCTGCCACATAGGATGCTCTTGCATGAATTAGCGGTATAAATGCGGAATTCGGTCACTGCCCTCGCTACAGATCGCCTAATCTCAAATTCTTTGCTGTTTCGTAACATCTTCACGTTTCACTTTCAGTGTAGTGTTTGCGTACTATAGATGATATCGTTATACTTCAAGACACGTGTATAATTAAAAAAAATAAACGTTTCGTATGTCGCCGCATGGACATTTTAACTTTTTTATTACATTTTAAGGTCGCGTCGGTGAGTCATAACGTATTCTGCGCGACACGCGTCTATTCTAGACACAGCTCGTTATGCGTCTCGCGCCTCCCTATATTAACTTATCAATACCATTGTTTTGATAAACGCTCGGGCAATTTTTGTTGACTCATCTCATTGTATGGCATAATTGTTGGTGCATAAGCCGATTGCTCAAGTCTGGCGGGATTTAACAATAAAGCTAATTTGACTAATAGGTGCGTTGTAATCGTCGCCGCGTGTGGCTTAAGGATTAGCTACAATATCATCGGTCTCCATACTGTTCCTTTAATGAGCGCCTCTCTAAAGCTATTGTTCTAGTTTTTGTTTCTTTATCGCGCATGTATCTTGATTTTAAATTTCATTTGTATTATTGTTTTAACATTTGCTTTTAAATGTTATTTTCATTTATTATATATCGATAAGCTCAACTGATTGTCTTTTAAGCGCTAATATTTTAAAATACATTATCTAATTAAATATGTCACAAGTAAATTGAATCAATTAATTTGTTTAAATAGAATCTTATAAAAACATCTTTTACATCAATGAGTTATTTCTACTTATTAACGAAGCGACATAGATCGTTCTTTAAAATTCTTTGATCTTTGCAAGAATATTCACTTAAATACCGGTGTATCCTGTAATTATTGAGCTCGCTGGCCTCCTTTACGAAATACACTCTCGACAAGTACGATATAAGGATAATAATCATTTATTCGATCTCGCAGTGTCGTTATTTGCTGGACAAATTAAGAGATTTTGAACAGTTTGGATTTTTCTTATGCGCGACTTGCGCTGTCATCTTGGTAATGGTACCGGGAATTAATCGTTATACAAGGATATAAAAACTATTGGTGATTAAAATAAACATGACATACTTTATGAGATTTACGTGAGCTTAAAATTTACCTGAACTTTTCAATAAAATTTTTAAACTAATGTTATTGCAAGAACATAATATGGTTTTAAGCTTTATTTAAAATCTGACTTCTTTATATATTTTTATGCATTTTCTATAATTAATATGATACGCTATAACACCTAACTAAAGGTCTTAATATAGATTACTAGCTACATTGCATAACAAGACCATATATAGGTCACTGGAAGTACGTTTGATGAGCGATTCCGCATCGACGTTATTTCGGATCTCGTTTGGTATTATTTTAAGAGCTTTCGTCCACTCGTTGCACTATTACGGTAGACCTGCCCGCGTTTCTGTTGCATAATTCAGACACGAGCTCCGCTGTTTGCATTCCGATACTTGATATGTGCTTTCACATGTATTTATGTACCAGATTTTGTGTCTTCGTAATGTTCGTCGAATAAATAAATTGTGTAGGCACAAATACAATGGGCGAGCCGGCGTCCCTCGTTACGTCGGCAAATGTAAAGTTAGCTTCTTGGGTCAGCTTGTCAGGTTGAGATATTTCGCGGCAGTTGATGCGATCGCTTATATCATTGTTTAGGGACTTCGTTACAGACGTTACATCAGTGGTTCATGTCTCTCGTTACAAATTGTCATGAGCTCGTTTAGCAAATCGGGTATTATGTTTTGTGTTCATTGATAATATCTAGTTTGAAAACGTTTTATTGTAGTAAGAAATATGATACCCACATCATATTATTAGATCAAATACTGTCTATATTGTAAATTATGCCAGCTCAAGTCTCAGTTGAGTAATCCAAAATCCCAACATCATTATCTTGCCTAACACAATTCTGTTCACATCTCGTTTACCGCAATTGTAATGATTTGCGGTGGAGGTCCTCTTTTGTATGCGTTAGGCTTAACGTTTTGTATGCAAGGTGCAGCTACACTATCCCGTGCCCATCGGATCCAGAAACTTCCGCGACTGACCGGCCTGATTGCTCTAATTGAAATTTATACGCTGCTTCTCGAACGCGCCTCGATTCCCAAATGCCTTCTAATTCGATAAAACTAATGAATTGGTGTATAAATTGTCATAGTGGCCATTATATTTTCGTTTGCATTTATGCGATCTCGTTTACTGGATCGACATTGGACGTGCTCATCCATTATAGATAGGCAGTGATCGTCCGGAGGTTGAAGTCTGTGTCATTCGATAATTGGACCTACGATTATGTAGCCGATCCAGCCTATTTACAAACATCTGTAATAGATCTAATGATTGACAGTTGATCATTGCTTTATTCTGGCTTAATATAAGTCCAATTACGTTAAACGCTTTTCATAGATGAATACTGATGTGTCAGTTGTTTGTCGTGGTTTCAGTTGGATTGATTCGGCGAAACGGCAGCGGCCCACTTCCTACAACTAGACTGGGAGACGCAGATGGTTAAAATTAGGTCCGCCGGGAATAGCGTAAACCGTGCGTGCATCGTCACCGCGCCGTCTTCATAGATATTGTATTACAACGCAACTAATCTAAATTTCATTTGCATTATGAATATCAAATTATCAATTTTTTCCCATTGTTTGCCTACCAAATGTTCAAATATTTAAAAAAAAAGACAAGGTTACGTCCGATGAGAATATTTAATTTTATTTTACTGAAACACCATGACAGTGAATTGTAAAGCCGTTGTTTCGAATACGCAAACAATGTTTTCCTGTCATCGGGTGAATATACAAGTTATCTCTGGGTCATCCTTTTGTTATCTCCACGCCTAGCTTGCTGAGCACAGTACCAGCAAAAGCCTCTACACTTTATATTCCATTGCTTGTTTCTTTGAAAGCGTCTTAATTTTATTGGGCTAGCAAGTATTGGACGTCGTCAGTTTCAAGATATCGTTACATTCAAGTTTGTCGGTACAGCTCGACCGTTATCTCGTGGGAAATGATTGTAGCCGGCGCGCTTTGTTAGGATGATTGTCCACTAGCGGTGTAGATGCGCCGATAGGTAGAGCCTGCGTGACAGCTATGGGAACAAAACTGCGTCTGATACTATAGCTCTAGTTAAGATATTTCAGTACTCGTTTGTCTCAGCATAATTAATTTCTTATAAGGTTATTTTTCGAATCTTTTTATTACGAAATGAACATAAAAATTAAAACGTAAAATATGAAAGTGGCATTGACAGTTTATTGAAAATATTTATTATATTTTATTCTATACAATGGAATAACCTATGTAGATGTTAGACGTTTAATATATTCTACAGTCGTACACCGCTAACTCCAAGCTATTCTGTTCTGAAAACAAATCATAACCATCCATCCATCATACTTTTCTATTGATCGTTACTAGAGCTTACAAACAAAACGCTTTCAAATGGTAATCCTCGGAACGTGCCGTGAATTGGTTCCGCCACACTTCGTGGGAAATATCCTAGCGACATTTAAAATTTCAATTTGTTTAAACATTACCTCAAGTATAAACCAGCTCAGTTTTATAAAGTCTTAGTGATCCAAAGTTTCCATGATCGTCTAGAAATTACTTATATTTAGTTTTAGAGTAAATATTTGAAACAAATATGGAAATTTTCTCTAATCAAAAATAATATATAGAAAACGGGTATAGAGTTATTTTAGATTTTAATTAAGCAAATATTTTGAATTTTGTTCTAGTTCAGTAAATATATAATAAATATGCCAAGAAACGATAAGTCAATAAAATGGGTCATTGAATAACTTGTTTGTATTTTGAACAATTGACCTTATATGGCCACCTACAGGCGGTGATATAATCGCTTTTGCTTTACGTCGCGCGTGGGCAGCGTCCTTCAGAAACGTTGGCGCCGATCAACTAATATCTTTTCTATCTATAAACAACTATAATTTGCCTTATATTTTTGGCCTGTTTGTCTTAAAATGCTTAAATGACTGACAGTTTAAATTGAGTAACAAAATTGATTGTCGAAACTACGGTTTTATGCCATGACGTAGCACAGTTTTAGTACTCAGGACGTAGTCTCTAAAATAAGTAAAAAGTGAAAAAAAAGATTACGCTAGACTATTTTGCATAATACTGCTATGAAAACTTGAATATACTCAATATAAAATATATATTTTAAATACGATGTTACCCATCGGGAACATTACCTTTTTAAATAGTAAGTCAGCATAAATCTTAAGGCAGTTTGTTATAAATGCGCACGCGCGCGCACCTTGCTTTCAAGTGGTTTATATATGAATAGTTCATGATTATTAAACATAATACAAAACTATCACTATTTCCTCAGAATATTCTCGCGTATCCCATAATGATAAAACAAACTAAATTTATATGATAAGATTTAAAATTACATAAAAATTAAACATAACTTACGTAAACTTAATCGAGTCCTACTAAGATTGCATCGTAAATGCCTTCTTCTACTTAAATGTCTGAAATTTCTAAGTATGCTTTTACTGGCACAGTTGTTATTGTTGGACAGTAGATATTCTAAAACAAATTGGCTTGTTGCGTAGCTTAATACAATAAAAATAAAAAAATTACACATACTCATTTTAACAAACTTAAACTAACAATTTATTGTTACTTTTTATTTCCGTGGAAATCTCAACCCTTGATAGATTTTTAAATTTTGCAACACCTTCTGCACTTGCTTCATTCAATATCATCATATTTTCATAATGAGTTCTTGTGTAGAAATCCACTAGAGAATACCAATCTTCAGTTGCGTCATTTTGAATCGAAAGTGGTCATAAACTTACTTAAAAGCCTTGGCAGTGTTGTATCTCGTTTTGTTGATCTGTGACATTGTGGAGATTGTCTTGTCTGTTCCGTTTCAGCAAGTGCCGATTTTATATTGTTAGATAAAGACGAAAGATTCAATCTCAGGCTCTCACTTCCGTCCGCCTACGGCAGCGCAAACGCCGCCCACGCACTTACTTAAAAATTGCAGTACTGTTCTACTAGATAATATTATTTGATGCTTTCCTTTTGTAAGAATAAATAAAAACAGATTTGCGTAAACAAGAAAATTTGTAGACGGCTATATAAATAAATAAAGAAAATTATCATGATCACAGTTTTGTAAAAATGTAAAAAGAAAATAGGAGTGAAATGCAGAACGCGTTTTATACATTGTGCAATATAAAATTACAATTTTTTTTACGGAAACTTTCTGTTGGACATTCAAACATCGGCTAACTGTTGTTGTAAGGATGACATCAACATGTAGGTGGCGCGAGCTATAAAACGCGTTTCCTACCACTTTGTGTGTATAGAATCTTTCGAAATTGCTATCCTCTTTAAATTATGGCTTAATTCACATCTCCTCTCTGTAGCAGTGATATCCGATCTGTATTTTGCAATAACGGTACGGCGCTGCCCACTTTTAAAAGTCATGGTCCTCGTCGAAAACATTTTCGCTTAATGACAGTGGATGGGGTCGCATCAAGTTTATATAATTTATTGTGGTTGTTTGCGAATAATTTTTTAAAGATCATTTTAATTTGTATGCCCTTTATTTTCTTAAGAAATGTTGACAAAAAGCTCTGGCATAAAGAACTGTCGAGTTCTTAGTAAGTATAATATTTTGCAAGGTGCTTCATCTATTCTTGGCTTAGCTATTTCACGTTTATTACGAGTAAGCAATGTTAGCTTTTTTTGTTTACATAAATTATGTTAATTATTAGTAAACGCATATTTTATTCCCAAGTCGGATCCTCGAAAACGCTCAGATACATTTGTGAGTCATTTTAATAAAAGCATCATAAATAGTGGACATCAGAAAGGAACAATACACAGTAGTCGAGGACTGGCAGAGAAACAAACACATACTGTAATATGTATACATGAACGTGACTCGATTTACCAAATCAAAAGAGACGCGAGGCTTAAGGTAACATTTTACATTTGCTATGTAAATTTTGTTTATAATTTCGCGTTATTACTGTAAGATTTTATTCTAATGCATTTTACTCGGTTAATTCTCAGGCCATTAATAAAGTGCCATCGTCTCTATAGTTTTAAGTACAAGAGGTTGATATTCAAAGCATCGATTAGGATTTAGGTTCATTTGCACTTCCATACTCATCTCACCCAAATCATCAATCACTTACTCTAAGTAAAGTATTGACGGAACGTAACTGTTTTTAAGTTATCTGGTGCTGTTGCAATGGTTTAATATATATTAGGTGATCTCTTCATTGAAATTGTTCTGATTTTATATTTAATTTTAAAACTTAATATATACGAGTATATATTTTTAATTTAGTTAATATTAGCTACGTCCGCTCGGGACACAGTCCTGTGAATATTGATACCTGTATTAAAGTAACGTAACATTCCCAGTTTGCGCTTTAGTGTCCATAACAGTGTTTGTGATCCATCAAACGTAACGTATATTAGATTTAAGGCATGATGTGTGTTTTTTTGAATGAATGTCTCTTAAACTGTTAGAGCATCGGCTGACGCTTCATTAGTGAATTATTATGAAATTCTTGGTGCTATATTTCGTGTTAATAAAATTTAAACTTATTTAATATACAATGAAGAGTTAATCGATTCTTATAATTGCGATGAGTATTTTTGAGATTTTTACAATATTACAATATTCCTCGAAAGTACTAGATCGAATTTGTTAAGGGATTTGACGTTAAAACATAATAATAATTTAATAATATAGTTGTTAAGTAATTAATGTATCCTAACATAGAAAGGCGTAAATGAAAAGACTGTGGACCAGTGTCTTCTTAGTGCCTTACAAATATGTAAGGGAAAAGTATGTACTTAAAAGTTGTGTCCGAATCAGTATTATTTTGCAGCCTATAATGGAATTAAATTTGAGGAACATTTAAATTGATCTATGATTAGTAAATAGGTTAAAACGGAATCTCAGTATAATTTTTGTTCAGCACCCGTTCTTTATCTGTACTTAAGTTAACCAATCACTAGTCTGAACGGTCAAATATAAAATACTCAAAGCCTAACTCAGTTCATTATCGAGCAATACATTCAGAAGTACTTAATTAGAAAACGTATAAAAATTATATATAGTATTTTTCTTTCCTAAGTGTGGGATAACACTTAAAAAAAAATGTAAAAACATTTAGAAGTTATAATGAATTCATCGCAAATTATATATTTATAAAATGTGCATAATATTGAATGTGAAAAACATTTTACGGACAATATTTTAAATGAGAGTTTATATTTGGCTATAAATAACGTTAATATTTAGTTTCATAAACTTTAATTCATGGCGTTTGTACGATTATTAAAGTAATAAATGCTTTAAAAATAACAACAGCTTATGTTTAAATATGAAATTAAGTTTTCAACGGACTTTTATTGCATTTTGGGTCGATTATTCATCGGCCTCTGATAAATGTGCGACGTGCAATAATTCAATTCCCGTTTAAAAGGTTGTCTGATGCGCAAATCTACTTGCTTGTATGTAGAATGAGTCCGGATACTTTTTAGAATTTGTAATAGGAGCAGTGACGCCGACATGTGTTTAATTTTTTTAAATAACTACAGTAATATCTAAATATATCTATTATATGTATCAAAATTATGACAATTTTGTAACAAAAATAACTATGGAAAGGATTAATTTTTTAGATTTTTATCTTTCTATAGTTGGTATTGTCACAGAAAATTGTCGTTATAAAAGATTGTTTCAATTATTGTTAATGAATAATCACTGGGCATAATATTTGTGAGTTTTTAGACTTAGTGGTTGTGAGGACCAACTTTTGTTATATACGTCCACAACTAACTTAGTAAAGATATACGATAAGTCGCTTTTGAGGATTGTCTGTTAAATTTTATACCCCAGAAGTGACTTTTTAAAGGCAATGTGATAGAAATAATACCTAAAGACGCTAGATCATTGTTACTGTAAAATACATTTTTTGTAAATATGTACAATAAAGTAACAGAATAAGCAAGAGTAATTTTAATACTAGATACAATGTTGTACAATTTTACTATTTAAATATTTTTTGAAAGATTTAATCTAATCTATTTTAATAATGATCTATTTTATCGTTTCGAATAATTTATATATGCGTTTGTACAATGTCGTAGACAAAATGGAGGAGGCATTAAAGAAATTATAAAAAATAATAAAATGTTAAAAAAATCATCAGATTTTGTATTGAAATTAGTTTTAAGACACCTTACCTTTACAATCACCATCGGATTTTTGGGAACATGCTTCCTGTATGACGTCCAGTGCCTTTAATCAAAGCTTTGTGTGCTTCAAAAAATATTCTAGATGCTGTTACTTATACTTACTTCTTTTAATATTTTTCTAGTCGGAAATGTCGAAGCTGAAGCTTTGATTAGGGCACAATAAAAACAATCTGTGACTAGGGGTGGCGGTCGATGGGCCCAAATTGAGATACCTCATTATTTCAACGATGTACATCATATGACTTAAAGGCCTAAAGCCATGTGATCGTATTCGCTGGGATTTTGGTGTATTTCAGTTTCGAACGCCACCAAGCGGACCATGCAGGACGTCTTCCCTTTTTAAATGAAATTTAAAACGTCCATTACTCGTATGGTCCTAGCTTTAGTAATTTCAATAATTCAAAGAGGAGTGTCCGATAGTGTTTGACTTCATCGATATAAATCGAACGTTTCGGGACGTCCCTCGGAGGTATTCTCGAAGCGGTCGTTTAATAGTTTTTTAAGTACGTCGATGCCAAAGCTGTTCAGCCTGCCCCTATAATTACTTTCGCCCCAACACGAACACGAATATTGCAATCGTAAACCCGGTGTAATTGTTCAATGATCCACCTACAAGTTTTCTCGCGTGGAAAGGCAGCTTTAACAACTTTCTTCGACTACGCTTGATACATAGAATAAGATTGGCCAATCTTTTTGAAAACAAACATGTGAATAGAAGAGAGAAGACTGCTGCAAGGTAAGTGGTTTATTTAAATAATAACTCTTAACGACTAACATCATTAAACTTGTTTTTTTTGTTCACGTGTGTTTTTCGTTGTGCTTTTTCAGATTTACTTCGTACAGGTATCAATTGAGTAAAGTGATGTGGGGGACATAAACTTAATATTTAATGTTACACGACTTTGACAATGAGAATGTTTCGAGAGGAGAGATTGTGAACTTTTTTATTGCACATTAAATTGAGAACGACTTTACAATGCACAGTTTATGCGTATTATGTTTCGACAGTTATTTACAATAAATAGGCACTTAACCTTAAAATATTTGCATGATCATACGAAATATCAATTAAATTGTATATTATTAAACAATGGTATACGTTTGTTTATTTCGATACCAATATATTTTATTGATATTCGAATATAGATTTTGTAATTCATAACATCAACTCTTAGCTTAAAATATAGTTTTTGTCTTCTTAATATTTTCAAAAGCATAATATAACATTATCTGGCATTTGTATTATAAAAGGTTAACGCGAAGTGCTTATTTTTCCACATTCGTTTACCCGTATATTAAAGCCGACACCAATATTATCTGGGGTCAGTTTAAAATAACCGCTTAAAATATTGTGACGCTTCGTGAATAATCTTCGCTACGTGCACCTACTATATTATGCATACCAGAATGTCTTGGACCCTGATCGTTCTCAACACGTCCTTCTATCGGCCACATTTCGTGGTTCTATGGTACTGGTCCTGTAATACCTCTCGATGATAGTCGTTTCAATGGCTCAGATTTACGACAGAACGTGCAGTAGTTCATCTGTTTGCGGTCTTTATCTCCTAAGTTGGTTTGTTCTAACGCTGTATGCAGATATCTGGGACTCACAATAGCCTTTATATAGGTTGAATTAATTCTGTTCGAGACAGCTTCATGTGTTGGGTTAAAATGATTAATAATAGAAATTATGTCACCACCTGTATAAACAATGAGTTGTTAGAAATTTATATGCCCGTCGATTGAATGTTATTTATCTATCTGGACTTGACGTATTTATTTTTAATTATAGAAAGAGAGTCATGTTCTTAATTAATTGAGTTACCTAGATGTTATAAAGTTTTACATAATTTTTTCCAAAAATAGAATTTCGACGTCTGTCTACACTCACTTAAAAAAAAAAAACTTGTAGAATTTTTTAAAACTTGTCCTCGTTCTGTGGGATGTAGGTACTTTACGAATTTTTTATGTAAGCCAAGGCAATGAATATTTTTGGAAAACTGCTTTTCGAAAAATTGCTATCTTAATTTAACTTAATTATTAAATTATGTAATTAATAATGTAAAAAACATATAAAGAATATTACCGATCATAGCGATTGCTTTATCCCTATATGGTGTCAACATATAATAATTAAGTTATTATGTTTTTTTTCCTTATTTATTTTTACTGCTTAAACTCAAAAATTATTTAGCTAATTTCATGAAAACAATATAGAATATTTTATTATAACACATATGATAATATAATTCAAAGTATGAAAAGCTGTAACTTTTCTTGCTTTGCGCTTTTTAATGAACCGTAATATAATTTACTTACCGTAGCGTTTGGCGCTCCGTTCTCTCTGACTACCCCGCTAGGGATAAAGCGTCAAGCTAAGTTAAGCTTATAATTTACTTCATGTTACTTATTAACTAATTTATTACATTAGTACCCATTTACCCATACATCGTCCATCGATTTTAACCGTCGTGACATAGGGGGACAACATCGGACTCGATTGTAAGCGCGATGGTTGGATGTTCGATTTCGACTATTTTCTTTCCCCCTTTGATATAAAAAGGATGACGTTAAGTTCCTACCTACTGCCCTGCTGTATGTTATGAAACCTAAGCAAGTTTTTAGCTTCTTGCTGTACCCCGCACATAGTAGGGTAGGCAGGGGGAATCTGGGAACCTAGTGGTAAAAAAAATCCATTCCCCATTCAAACACTTCCGTACCCTACTTTTCGTCGAATTTTACCGACAACGCTGCCCTTTACTTGCTTATCAGAGAGAAGAAAGGAAGATATTCAATAATAATTTAACATTCACTAATAGTTTCTGAGATTAGTACGAACAAATTCGTTAGCTCAGCTCAACTTTACAATATTAGCAAAAATAAATAATTACACTTATTTTTGGCTGTTGTTACTTTATTAAAATGCCATAATTATAAATCATTTATGTATATACAAGGAATTTAATATTTTTCACTTAATCATCAATCAGTAATTAAAAAAAATAAATACATTTAAATTCTTGACATTGTTAATAATAAACGGTAGGTACCATTTCGATCTATCGACACGCTCGATTGCACTTTTTGCGATTAAATATGTGATGTGTGATAGAAATGAGAAGTGTAAAACGCTTCAAGCAAGATCAACGCTTTCCCGTCAGACTGACCGTTTGATCGTGTAATTAAAACTAATGATTCGTTTTTACCATCTTTAATAGAGTGGGGTTATTGTTACTAACTACTTACTTACATATTTCTAACATCTTACTATTTCAAAAATTTCTTTAGTAATTAGTATCACGCTGTATCCCGCATGCACCAGTGAAGGCAGAGGGCAGTTAGTATTAAGACACTTCGTTCCCCACCTCTAACAAGTTAGGTAATTAAATTAAGTTGTTTAGGATTCTATCGCCAAATGTCAAAATCTTAAGTTTTTTTATAGTTTAGTCATGTCCTTCTATATATTTTAGGTATATCCCAGGAATACACATAAAAGACATAGATTATGATCAATGCTTTCTGCCACTTAACCCTTCATTTTGCTTTATTTTTTTATTTTTTTTTGTAATGTAATTAGAATTTTTATTGCAAGGTAGTGAAAGTAGGCAATTACAAATCGAGAAAGAATAAAGATGCTGATAATACTAGAAGATACGAAAATAATATGCAGTGATTTCTCGCTGCCAGAAAAAATATAAATATGAATTGAAAAAATTCTTCTGTTTTCTTTTATAATGCTATTAATCAATTTTCTTAGGTTATTTACTAGAAAACATTAGAACTGTGAATTTTTTCTCACGACACTTTGCTTGCCCTAGCATCTTAGGAATTCTGTAGACGGTGTCGTAATTTGTTGAAAGCGCGATTATAACATTCCTGATTATCAACTTGCGTTTCTCAGAAAGATGGACATAAAACTGTGTTGAAATGAAAATTGATCAAAGTACTATTTACAAACAGTAAATTTTTAACGTCACATCTATTGGCTTCCTGTTCATTTATTGTCATTGTATCTAGGAAGTAAATAGTTTTGTCCAATGTGGCTATAATTTCTTTTTCTTTTGGCAGGAATTTAAACCGCCATTTCATATGTATGCAGAGACCATAGTGTTTGATGTTCCGTTATCTCTGGCTACCCCGCTAGAGTCGTCTACTCTTAGTGCAGCAATATTTCCTTTCTTTATATATTCCAGTCGTTGCACAGGAGTACAAAGTGTGTCTGTAAATCGAGTGGTTGTGGGTTCGATCTCCACTCGAGGAGATGAAATATTTGATTACATTTATATATCCATTTCTTCGCTCTGGTGTCGAGGCAAAGCGCGGAGTTGAATTCTGCCACTCAACACGCAATGCCTCCAGTTTTCGGCAGAAAGTGGGGGACGGAGTGTCTTAACACTAGGTTCCCTCTGCCTACCCTGCTGTGTGCGGGATACATTGATTTATTTATTTATTTACACAGTAAGTATTTTTTTCTGACTGAGATTTGGCACACGGTTAAATTATAATCAAGTTTCGTTGTTCCGTGTAACTTTAAAGATAATAATTTTAAGTGATTTCTCGCCTGCTTTAAGAACAAACAAAGTGTGGTATAACGTATTATTATAATAATGTGTGAAATAATTGAATAAAACGTATACTTAATGGTTAAAATATCAGTTGTAAATAACACGGATGAGGCCATAACTGAAATTAACTTTTATAAAATTGACTGTCATATAGCTAAATAATTGTACTTTCGAAAAACGATAAGCCTTATAATTTTATAGCTTCACGCTGTTTGTATTCCGTACCTATAGCAGTGTAGGCAGAGGGGCTAACCTAGTATTAAGACTAATTTCTAACTGCTACCTATATTTCGAGATTATGGATGTTGAGTGGCGAAGCTGTGGGGTAAATCGAACCTACTACTGTTATATAGTAAAATAAAAAATTAAATTAAATTAGCTTCACGCTATATCCCGCACACAGCAGGGT
>DWAP01000112.1:0-29333 GCA_018230625.1 Heliconius eleuchia | reverse complement strand
ATATATATATATATATATATATATATATATATATATATATATATATATCTGTTTTTAATTATTCTGTTGTTATCAAGGCGACAAATGAATTTGCATTTGTAAACAAATCTACCTCATTGTCATTAGAGTCGATACACTTAATTTTTATGAAGATAAAGGACAAAGTAAACAAAACCCAAATTCCTGGCTTCTATCCGTGTTCCGGCCCTATCATTGTAACCTACATTTTTGTTTATTATACTTATTAAAATACTTGTTGATAGTTACTATAACTGAAAATTTGTTTTTTTATGAATTTAAATCATATATAAATCATTTAATTAATATTAAAAATTAATATTAAAAATAGTAACTATTATTAGAAAATTAAGTAACTTACTTTTCATCAGCCATTTTCAAAATGTATGTATATTACGTACTATAAAAAATTACACAGTATCACAGGAAAATAGATATTAATATAAAAATTAAGTAATATCACATAGTTTTGTCACTAAAACACTAAAAGTTTGGGACGATTCGCGATATATTATTCATTTTCATACGCGTCCTCTTCTCACAACAGTCAAGTATGCACTGACTGGATATGTATATTTTCCCGCATATATGGATACTTTTCTGCGCTAAGTATTTCGCATTAATGTGACATTTCGCTGTTTTCCCGCCATTAAATTTTGCGTTGTCACATAAAACCTATTTTTCTTAATAATAAAAGCTATTGAATTTTTAATGGACTCATTTTATTCATTGATTTATATCTTATATTCAATCAGCTTCACGCTGGATGTCCTGCACACAGCAGGGTGGGCAGAGGTTACCTAGTGTTGAGACACTCTCCCCTCTCCACTTTCCGCTGATTTTTTCGAGGTTTTGCGTGTATATTTTATATTTGATTTATTATTTGTATGTACAAATTCATTATCACCTAATTTCCTAACCGTCAGTAAGCATTTTTTATACATGATTAAATTGTTCAAAGACTCTTATATATGTAAATGAACACCTTATTATATATTTGTTGTAGAAACTGCATAGCGACTTAAGAGAGCAATGGTAAATATTTTTGAGGGTGGGTATGTGTACTGTGTAATGTATGTGCAAACAAATAGATGTCCGCCTATTAAGATACAGTCGATAATTATTTTTGATCATATTTATTTTCATATATATTTTAAATCTAAATTTATACAAAATAGTTCGATAACGTTGCAACGAAGTACCTACAAATAAAACGTTAGCCCTAATAAAGCATTCATCGAAATAGGTAATATAAAACGTTAAAAAAAGAGTTTATTTATATTTACAAGTCTAGTTCCACGAATAATTATAACGTATATAATCAAGAAAATTAATTTAAATATATTTTTTAGATTCACGATGTATCACGCACACAGCAGGGAACGCAGACGAAAACTAGTGAGAAGACACTCCTATTCCTCGAGGAACGGAAATATGGCTCCCTGCGCGACGACTGGCCACAATATTATAAAATTTTATGTAAAAGTAATTAGTTTATACAAAAGTAGTGTTATAAAAAATTGGTTACTTGAATGTTATTGTTTGATGTGTGACTATATTTCACATGTGAAACAATGAAAAATGTGGAAAACGATGGTAGAGTAAGAAGTATATCAGGCCACAGATTACAAATACCAATTCTGCAACATATGCATAACTATAATTTATTCATTTTAAAATAACAGCACATTCAATTTAATTAAAAGTAATATTATATTTATTTATAATGTAGCTAAGTTTCAATAATATTTCAATTTCGTTTTTTTAGCATAATATATTTAGTCCTTAAAGTCCTTTCTATTTTAGATATAGCATAAAATTAGTTCAAACAAATCTCACTAAAGTAATCGATAGAAAAAAAATAATTCTTTAACTTGCCTACAACAATCATTTCCACCATTTAATAAGAAATACTGATTAATATAAAGGTTTTCCTCCCTCTGGTAACGAGTAAAGCGCGAAGCGTTGAGTTCAGCAGCTTAACACGGAATGTCTCCAGAATTCGGCAGAAAGTGTGGAACGAAAATGTCTTAACACTAGCTTTCTAGGTTTCCACTGCCTACCCTGCTATGAGCAGAATACAATCTGGAGCAAAAAAAAATTTTTCTGTGACTTATTTGCCTCTTTAATCTAGTTAAGTTACTTAACGCGTTAGTTAACGTGTCAAATCATTATATATGCCAGGAAAATCCGTCAAAACAAAACAACAGCATCTTTTGATGTAAAGATATTGATTAGCTTGTGTCCGATAATCTCATTAACAAGTCGTCTCCTGATATCTAAATTGGCGGATCATGGGCTGTGACGTAGAGATCAATAGATCATCTAGTTTGCATAAGCGAGGTATTTATAACGAGGTGAAATATTTATTAAACTAAGTTGTGGCAAAATCACGAAATTGCATTTAATAAAATACTTTATAAATAATAGCTAATATCAGACATATATATAGTACATTATAATAGTGAAATTATATTAGGAATTATTAGATTTGCTAATGTAATAAATATAGGAAAAAAAAATGAACAAAGAAATGTATAGAATAAAAGAGCGTAGAGTAACGATGATATTAATGTGTGAAGAACTTACCAATCTTTTTTTATGGCTGGAAATCGACATATGAAAATGAATTATAAGTGCAGTCCCCGAGGTCTAAGCTAAGCTTTGCATTTGTGTGAGTGTTCATAAATAGTGTAGGTGTAACGTCATTAGCATGTACTTTACCAATTAATACTGCGTTTTGACCGGCCTACTGTAATGTACTGATAACAGCGTCACAAGTACGTGACCAAACAGTTCAAAAGTAATCAAAGTCGAGGATACAACGATCAAACCATATTATGAAAAGCAATTATGAAAAGCAACATATTTTTAAAATGTTTCAAATGTAAAACACTTTTGACATGATAACGTTTTGTGTACCACTGACGGTATCGGAAATCATTTATATCTCGTACATGATTTCAAAAGATACTCGGATTATAATTATGCATTGTTTCGTTATTTTTTTTTTCTATTTTATAACTAGGTTATTGTAACAATTATTATATAACATAAATATAATTGTAGCTTATTAAAACTATATTCTTGTTCAGTTGTAAGCTGTACTCCGGCAGTTAGGCAGAGAGAACCTAGCTTTAAAACATTTCGCCGAAATTCTTGATATTGCGTGTGTCAGAAAAAGCTTGAAAGCAGAACTTGGATAAGCATTTCACCACATTTCGCGAACTTTTTTAATATTGTGGTTTTGAGGTGTAACCAACACAATTTGTGAAAACAAATCAGGGAAGAGAATTGAAATATTTGCTTTTCATCGAATCCTTCAGCCTTCCATGTCATAAAATTCACTTTCACATTCACTACCGTCTGCAATAAACTCCAATAGCTAGGCCATATATTTCACTTTCTTCTGAAAATCTGTTTTCTTTTAAATTATAATTTCCCAATTATCCTAAACGAAAACGAATGTCCTCAATAAATATTATGACTACATAATTATAGTAATATATATTGTATTCGCAATTTCTTGATAGAATAACTAGGTACCCACAATAAATGTTATACAAACAGGTAATTTTTATATAATTATTACTTTTTGCCTAATTAAAAAGATCAGCTCTAGTAGTATAGAAAATGTTTTCCTGGAAATATCGCAGCCTTAAAATACTTATTCAATAATCATTGAAAATTCGTTTATCTGCGAAAATAACGAATTCAAAAGTCGTACGAAAACAAGGGAATGAGTAGAAGGTCATAACCTTAAAGAAGCTACACCTATATTAAAATACATACTATTTAAACATAAGCCGTACGTCACATG
The DNA here is from genome assembly GCA_018230625.1 of Heliconius eleuchia. Lineage (NCBI taxonomy): Eukaryota > Metazoa > Arthropoda > Insecta > Lepidoptera > Nymphalidae > Heliconius > Heliconius eleuchia. The sequence continues at coordinate 25,495 of DWAP01000112.1, read as the reverse complement.
CTAGTGATGTGAATGTTCGGGAAAATATTTAAATTGTCCGTCACGTACCTCATTCTTTTTAGGGTTACATTAACCATGTTTTAAAAATCATATTAAAATACACATGTATTTTGTAATGTAAATCAATTATTAAATATTTCGAAACACTTTAATGCAAATCGTTGATGAATGAAAAACGAAATAAAATCTAGATTCCCATGAAGATATTAAAAAGTCAAGATTTAAAAACAACTTTTGAAAAAATAAAAAGTTTCTTACATTGACAGTATTTTATTATTTTAAAATAAAGTTGTCAATTTAAAAGCCCTGGCATTCAATAATAAAATAACAATTTAGGAAAATGCAGGTTTCCCTTCGACCTGCATCGTATATCACGTTCTATGTGCCGTTGCAATCGTTTAGCAAAGGACGAAAATGCAATTGTGAGCTTGGAATTTAAATACCATTATATAATTAAATCAGAAGCCAACAGAAACTGTGGGGTTACTTTTATTAGAAATATTAGCTATTTAATGAATTTATTAATTCTATTTAATTATAGTTAAATATAAATTTTTATTTTGAATGATTTCCTTCATTACTTTTTAACTGTGTAGAGAAAATTTTACTTGCGGCTCTAATTTTTAAAAGAAAATCTTTTTTAGTGTTGTATAAATAAATATATTTGGGTAAGTACTTTAGAATATAATCATATAAAAATGAGAATACACTAGGCAATATATAGCTTAGTTAAAGATATCCATTTAGCTTCACGTTGTGTCTCACTCATAGCAGGGTAGGCAGAGGAAACCTGGGAACAGAGTTAAGTGTGTTCCCCATTTTCCGCAGAATTTTTGAGACATTGCATATTGAATGGCGGTACTTAACGCCGTTCTTTGACTCACTCTTTTAAAATTTTAAATATTTAATTCCGAACTAAATTCCAAGTTACAAAAGTATCACACCTAAAATCACTCCCAATTTTTCAAGTTCAAACAATTTTTAAGAGACAATGAAAATTTTAACAAAAAACAAGTATCAATAGTCTGTATTATCAAAGTAAATAATAAAATAATTTTAAAAATTATTATCAATGCTTAAACTCGAATGAATAATAGATATTTTCAGTTTAACAAATAGTCATTAGCACACATTGTGATATGCAATACCTACTATACCTATACTATACCTACATAATAATATTATAATATAAACATAACTACATATATACCTATAATAAATTTGCCATTTTCACGTGATCCGTGTCATATGCCTGAAGTTTGATATATTAGACGCGTCAAACATTATATTTATATTGTGTAAAATAACAAATAGCTTCTCTCAAGGCTTAATTTTGTGCTCGCGACGGAAAATCTGTTTTACGTAAGCACTGCTGGTTTAAGACAATAGGACAAGTGAGATTGAATATTGCGTCATCAGGTTCTGCTTAACGAAAAATATATAAATTTTACAAAAAAACAATTATTCACGTTTTATATTCGATTTTCGACCGTTTTTGAGATATTGCGTGGTGACTGGTGGAATTCAACGCCGCGCTTTGTCCAAGAGCAGGGACAAAAAAATATTTTAAATAATTTATTCAAGGTTCAACTCAATCGATGGATCATAGGTAAGGGACCTCAGTACCTATCCATTTCAGGTCCGTGTATGTTCAGCGATTTCCAGCGGTTCAACAAAGATTAATGAATTATGTATAATAATTTGTTAATTTATTGAAAATTCTTGAAACGAAAACGGATTCTTGATCTAAATTGGGAAATACAAGCTGACTGTTGGATCGGCGCTAGAGATTTTTTTCTTCGATATAGCTCAATAATAGGCCTTTAGTATCATGTCTATTACATGATCTGATGAACCACTGAAAATTGTTGAACATAAATGGATATGTACTGAGGTCCTGCCTATAGACTACCGTGGATTGAGTTAACCCCTGTATATATTATTAATTAGGCCAGTCATGGGGCAACGTTGATAAGTGCCACTGTAAGTGCGACAGGTTATGGGTTCGATTCCCACTCGGAGGAATGAAATTTTAATGTGTTTAAGGAAATGAAATTCTCGCTCTGGTCTCTCAACCACTCTGCCATTCAACATACGATGCCTCGAGAACTCGGCGGAAAGTATCAAAAGGAAATGTCTCACTGCGTTTCCAGGTCCCCTCAGTGTTTCTTGCTAATTACTAATTAACGAGAGAGGATGGAGCCCACAACCATCGCGTTTACAATCAGACGCTACATTATTTTTAAAAAATATATATGGCTTTATGTTCAGTTGTTTTGTGTAAAAAAGGTTTTATTCACTATTTGTAGATATATTCTTGGATAAAAGACTGATTGTAATCAGAGAATAGTAACTCTTATTAAAACTATTTTATCTTAAGAGCCAGAAAAATTACCCATTTTAAATTTTAATAATAGCATGAGCAAAATACAGTTCTGGTCACACAAAGGTGCGGGGTTAAGTTCCGCCAATCAACACGCAATGTCTTATTACTCTAAGTTATATCTGCTTACCCTATTATATGTAGGTTACAGACAGCGCAAGCTTTAATAAAAATACATTACATTATTTAATCTAATCGGCATTTTTATTGCAGATTATATAATCTAGAACGATTGCACTAATATACGTCACACACAGTAATCTCTTTATCTCAATGATATACAAACAACCATACTTAATGTGACAATACACGTCGCTACTCCGGCAAGATTAACACTTTTACTGTATAACATAAAAATATGTCTGTATGTCCATTCATATTCACGTAACGTAATTATAATATTTTTTAAATAATTTAAACGAAACAAGCCAGGCTAGTCGTGGCGCAGGGGCACAAAGTGCGACTGTAAAATCGACTGGCTGTGGGTTCGATCCCCACTCGAGGAAACGAAATAATTATTTACATTTATATTTTCATTTCTTCGCTCTGGTATTGAGGCAAAAGTGCGGCGTTGAATTCCGCCACTCAACACGCTTGCCTCCAGAACTCGGCAGAAAGTGGGGAACGGAGTATTTTAACACTAGGCTCCCTATGCTTACTCTGCCATGTGTGGGATCCAGCGTGAAGCCGACTTAATTAAATTTTTTAAACGAAATATCCATTCAACGATTCTCTGATCTAAAGTAAATACATATTTTATTAATTCGTATTTATGTATATGATAACACGTAAAACGAAACGAAACGAAACGAAGAGTCGAAGGTGATAAAGGAGAAATGTGATGAACCGAAGTCAAAGGAACTTATTTACAGAAATAAACAAGGAAAAACGATTTACAAATTTGGCAAAATATCAATTTTCCATCAATTTTGAATACATATCTACAAAAGTACAATCGAATATTACAATTCGACATGTTTTTTTTGTTTCAATGACAAACATAGTAAAGGACACAATTTAGTTATACTTTAATTTTTGATTCAATTTGTTATTATAGATAAAAAGTAGCATCCTAGGCTGAAACATATTCAATACAATAATAATATATTTTTATTTATACAAATATTTAGCTTGGAATTGTCTTGGTTTTAAAATAAAGATCAACAATAGTTTTCACATGTCGACCTAATTTTGATTAAAATATTATTAATTATAATTAAAATAAATTTTCTATAGGGATAAACATATAGCATTTAAATTCTAAGTAAATGTAAGGTCTTTTAATTTCTTGAGTAGCGAGTTAATATTTATGTATATAACATACAAAGTGCTACTGATATTAGTATATCAGACCAAAGACTTAACTTAAGAGTCAAACTGTGTGACTCACTACTTATTATTTAATTAAAAACTTTATATTGATTATGATTTCACAACTCTGGTAAAAGGCTAAGCGCGGCGCGGCGTGGAGTTCGGCCACTAAACTCGAGAATTGGACGAAAAGCCAAACTTAACACTAGGTTCCCTTAGTTTATCCTGCTATGAGCGGGATACAGCTTGAAACTAAGAGATAAAAAAAATATTTTAATTAATCCACTCTGCCGATTAATACAATATCTGAGGCGAATATTAGATCTCCTTTGCAAGATTCCCTCAGCCTTTTTGTTATGAAAAAAGACAAGGCAAACGAGCGTACGGGTCACCTGATGGTAAATGATCACCGCCGCCCACGACCACGATGCGTGTAACCCCAGAGGAACTACAGGTGCGTTGCCGGCCTTTATAGCTATATACGCAATACAGGCTGATGTTGAAAAAAAAAAAGAAAATATACTATAAATAGATATATATATAAAAATAGGAATGATTTTTCATAATAAAATACAGCATAAAATGCTCAGTAATCCCTGATAACGATATCTGGAACCACTTGAAGGTTCTCATGTGCAGCTCAATATCAAAATGACAATAAAAAATTATTTCAAAGTAGTGGCGTTATCTATACTTTCTAGTTCTTATTATAAATTCCGACATTTTTTTCAAGATGGTAAATAGAAGCTTAAATTATCAACATTTTAAATTTGTTTAAAAAATCTGAAGCTAAACATAAAATGTTGGTAAAAAAGCTTCTCTATTTATGTAACGGTAACTGTACTCTTTCTTTAAAGTGACTTTCTTGTCAGTAGGTGTCATTTGAAAGATTTTTGGCATGCTAATACAATAACAACTTTTTTTTGTATTTTCAAATATATCATAGTAAGTGAAACTGTTATTTTTCCGTGATTATGCTCATATTTATTAGATTTTTTATATATTTAATTATGTTCAATATATTTTTGCTTATGATTATATTAATTTTAATAAGTGGCATTAGAGACTCTTACCCAACACGCAAAAATCGTAATAGTTAGACTATTACGATTTTTGCGTGTGTGAATTGTAATAGAGTACACTGAGATAAATATATCAAATCAGCTTCACGCTGTATCCCGCACACAGCAGGGTAGGCAGAGAGAACCTAGTGTTAAGATACTACCTTCCCCACTTTCTGCCGAAATATAAGTCGCTGCGATGGATATAAAAATTAAGTATATTTAAAGAAAATTGCAAAATAATGATATTTAAAAAAACTGGAACTCAACGCCGCTCTTTGCCTCGAAACCAAAGCGATGAAATGGAAATATAAATATAAATAAATATTTAATTTCCTCGAGTGTGGATCGAACCGACAACCAGTCGATGTTACAGTCACAGTTTTGTGCTCCTGCGCCATGACTGGCCTCTAATAATAATGATATGTATTGTATACTTTTTATTCTTTCCATAAACTCACTATGTTATTTCCTTAAACTCTCTCGAAGGTTGATTTTCGGTCTCGTGACTACCAAACGGATAATATGGATAATGAGGAATCATATTTTAAAATTTGAAACCTAAGAATATCAATGGTGACTTGCATCTTCACAAAAAGATAGGCAGAGAGATCAAGTATCTTAGTATCAAGAACTCTATTCTCCTCTCTCCTTCCGGTTTTAAGATGTTGCTCGTTAAGTGGTGGAACTCACCACCGTATTTTGACCACCGCTGCCCATGACCCCGTGCTACACAAGAGAAGCCATAAGTACAAATTCGTTGCTGGCCTAGTGTGTCTCTCAATTTTATGAATATAATATTTTTGCCAAATTATCGCCTATTAACCATAATAAATATATCCAAATATATATGTAAAGTGTGCACTTTACAAATAAGATTCGCGTATAATAAATTACAACTGGTCACATGATGGGAGTATTATCGTTATCTCTTTATTGGTGCTGTTCACGAAGTTATTGAATGAATTACAGATAGATGCCTCACTCGTGTATTTAATAATGATTGAAGTAATTATGCATTGTTTTCATTGATGGCTTAGTATTATTAGACTGCTATTCATATTCATATGGTGAGGTGAGTTGTGGCTTTTACATTTCAATATAATATTATATAAAAAAAACAGCTACACGCTTCTACTCCGCAAATAAGGATAGGGAACCTAGTGTTAAGATACTCCGTTCTTCTCTATCCGCCGAATTTTTCGAGGCGTTGCATGTTGTATGGCGAAACTCAACACCGGGCTTTTCCCTTGGTGCCATAGCGAAGAAATATTAATAAATAATAATACATTCCCCTAAGTGGGGATCGAACCGGTAACCATCGAGAAGATGGTATTTAATACTTAAGATTTCTATATAGCGTTGTGTGTCCGATTCTCACTTAGGTATAGTATTTTCATTTTGAAGAATTATTTCATGTCTTCAATCTAATAATAAGACAAAGCGCAGCGGTGAGTACCGTTATTCATCTTGTAATGTCCCAAAAAATCGGCAAAACTGAGTAACAAAGTGTCTTAACTCTAAGTGTCCTCTCCCTCTGCTACATGCGGGGTTTGGCTAAAAAAAGTAAGTGAGTAAGTTATCACTCTCCCTAGTAATTTAAATATAGTTGTTACCTCAAAGCATTTTGTGTTTAAAGTAATATAGATTTCCACCACATGGTAAAAATAAAACGAGACACAAGTGCAGATTATTTTATTTATTTGAATAGTAAATATTATAATTACAGATAATACAAAAACAATACAAAAAGATTAACTTTATTGCTAGATTAATCATCACGTTGAATATAATACCTATATTTATGATTTACAATAATTCTTACGTTATTGTCTTTTACATATTTTTAAATGAGTACATTTATTGTCATGATTAGTTAAAAGAGTAACATATGAGAAGATAAAAAAATAACTAAGACCATCTAAATTATTAATAACTTGGGAATAATTTTATAAAGTATTCATGCAAAAGCAACAAAAATATTTTAAGTACAAAACTAAATCGTATGACAAAAATATATAAATGACACTAAATACAGTTAAATTGTGATTAATTCACAGATAATAAAATCGAAAAATAAAATTACACAGAATGAGTATATTTTATATAATGCCAGGTTAGTTACACTGTAATATTATTTACTTTCATAAGTTTGCTAGGACGGTTAGATTTTGTAAGAGTATTTGTACTTCTTATGATGAATTACAGGCACTATAGCAATTCATATTGAAACCCTCCATTAAACAAAATTATACAAAAATGCTTTTATTGGTGGTAACTGGTCTTCTATCAATAATATTTATTTTAGTAAGTAATTTAGGACAAGCTGTAAAACAAACTTACATTACGTTTAATTATTTAACAAATGAATACGAAATATGTAATAACAAAAAATATATGTAAAAGTTATATAAGCCAATCGATTTTTATATAACTTAATTGATTACATTAAATCAATAGAATCCACCTTGTTTACAAGTCCGTACTTCAATATCTCTCACATAGCAAAAATTAAGTGCTTTTTTTAGTAAACACAAAAAATACTACTATAGTTCTACCACTCACTTTCCAACTCAACATTTTTATTACTCTCCATATTAATAACTTCTTTGTTATTAAAAATGAATGTTGACATTAAGAGAATAATAAATGCATTTTGCATTAGTTTTTAGTAATCTCACTGAAATCTCACGTTGAAGTTTAATTTCAATTTTACGTTGGAGGCCCTTGGTACGGGTCTTCCTGGATTTGAGCGAAGTCTTCGTTTTCAATAAGTTCATCCGAATTATATACAGTTCCTGGCAGCAAGATGTACCGGGCTTGGCTGGAACAAAAAATAGGCGTTTTGACTTTGTCTAAATTCTAAACTGTATTTTTTTAGCTTTACGCTTTCACACTACTAGTCACACGCTTCTGCCCCTAAAACCCCTGAACAATCTGTATAAAATGTTCAAAGATTTTCTGCGAACGCAATTTATTTGCTTTATGTAGCTACTAACGGCCAACTCGCGGCTTCGCCTGCATATCACCTATAATTCTTTTATTATGCTGCATTTGTCTTAAGGTTGATGGTATATAAATTTATACATTCAATAATTTTTCATAATTTTGAGAAAGTGCAAGCACTACGTGGCTGCTTGCGAGGACGCAATGGGCGGCAATGGAGCCCCCCGCGGGACTCTAGCAATGCTTGCGTTGAATTATTTTAAATTTACATTTTCCCGAAAAGTATAGATACGTCTAAATTACTTGCAGTAAAAGCCAATGCTAATCTTCACAAAATTCCCTTGATGATGGAATAACTTTTGCTTGTGAGTTTCAATATCTATTTATCTATAGACCTAATAAAATTGAAGGTTTTGTAGTACAATGAACTTACTTATATATCACTATTTCTGCAGCGCCTAATCATTTTCAGAGATCTTAGCTTTTAATAAACCAACAAACTCTTCCGCTTTATTATATTAGTATAGATATTGCTTCACATTTATTTATCACACCATGATAAAAGTTCAGGCTATGTTTAGCAGAAGGAAAATATAAATTAATCCTAATTAAAGAGAGAATTTTGTGGCCAGTCCGTGGCGCAGGGCACAAAATGTGACTGTAAATACGACTAGTTGTGGGCTCGATCCACACTATACTATATTTTAATTTCTTGGCTCTGGTGTCTGTAGTTTCGCCACTCAACACGTAAATGCCTCCCAGAACTCACCGGAAAGTAGGGAACGGAGGGTCTTAAAACTATGTTATCTCTGCCTATCCTGATGTCCGCGGGATACAGCGTGAAGCTGATTTTTATTTTTTTATTTAATCTTTTTTTTATTTGATTCGAACAATATCAAAGACATTCATAGTTTACATGTTCGTCTACTACTTTTTTTTTTAAATTTCCATTGCAAATATTTTGGACATTGTGCACTGAAGTATTTTCCTTCAATTTCTAATATTTGAATTATATTTCTAGTAATTGGAACCAAATGGTTTTCAATTATTATGTACTTTTTTTTAATATTTTTAATTGTTAATTTACTTTTTCCCAATATTTATATTTTTGTTATATATTTTATATTTGGTTGTGACCCTCGATGACCTGCCGAAAGCAAACCAAAACATTCACATCTAAGAAAAAGTAGCTAATATTCATTCTTGTTGCATTTTTTTATTTATTTATCTTTTATATCTGATAGTTCACAGATAAAGAATTTGTAGATACGTTATACATACATCACTGCACTCTCTGCTTTTTTTTGTGTTTTGTGTAAAGCAAATCACATTTGTAAAATCTTCGAAAGCGTACCATGCATATTCAAGCATTCGTGAATTCAAAATAACTAAGTAAAATATTTAAAACATTTTTACAGACTTATGAAAAAGCATTTAATTGCGCAAAGCTTTCAAAAGCATATTACATTATGTTATTTACACATTATATACTAATGAACTATGATTTTTATTATAATTGAAACTTTCAGTTTCATTAATTTATATACATATTTAATCAGTTTTATTACGGTTCATTTTAGTTTATTTTTTTTTTATTTTGTTCATAGATTTTGTTCTACTCTTTGATGTCAGTTGTAGAGTTCAAGATGTTTCTTGTAGTCCCAACATTATGCCTCTTTGCATTGTTTTTCCACAGAATTATATCACGTTACATTATTAATAATTTACTATATTTTTAGTAGATAAAAGGATATAAATAGAAACACAGCAAAGCCAATACTAGTTTATTAATTTAAAAATAATCTTAAACATATAATATAACAAAATAGTAATTAAATCATAATCAAACTTAAATTAACTTATAATACTAACGTATAATTTAGTTAAAATAAAAAAAATATGTTAATAATGTGTATGTATTTTTTTGAACGGGATATATTCTACATGCATTTACCGATGGAGGATGGAAATTAAAATGCGTTTTTTTTTAACGTAACTCACATTTTAATATAAAATGCGTTCAATTGATCACAGTTTAGAGAATATTTGACTATGTCATAACAACAAAGATCAACAATATTATAAACATTATTATAGTATACAATCCCAACAAACTAACTTTCAAAATCTTAATACTAAGAATATTCTTTTAGGCATTATTGCATTTTAAATCAGTCTATAAAAATATTGATATTGCGAGTTTAAATTTTTTTTTTTATAAATATCTTTTGAAATTATTATCTAAAACTCTTTTACTAAAAATTGTAATATTAGATTCGAAATTCTGAATATTTAATAACAAAATAGCAGCTACTACAGACAGTTAAGGAATTGAAGATTGAAATAAACTGTCATTAAACAAATTAATAATAACAGGTCATTCATTGATAAATAATAAAATGCAAAAATTAAATCGTACTGAATGACAAAAGATTATCAATCAAAATAAAATATAAGCTAAAAATGGCAGGCAATTTTGAAGCCGATCACGCCTTGGCTTCCAAATCGTATTTCTTTTCATCAGCATCCCTAGAAAAAAAATTAAAAACATAGCAAAAAAAATATTTGAAAAGAAAAAAGTTGAACTACTTATAAAATGTTAGTTGATGGGCCTTTCAGATTCTGTCCACATACATACCAAGTTTTTACCAAAAAGTATTCACTCCCGACACCTGAATTCATCATACTGGCGCCTTCGTCACTACTATCGTCAGTTAAAAACCGTCTTTCTCTGAAAATATTAATCGAAATTCTTGAAATTACGTTTTACAAAACCTCCATTTGGTTTTCCCTTGTGCAGGTTCCGTGCAAGCGTTCCCGCTAAGCGTAGCTTTTAATTTTGATGATAATTACGATGATGATTGCTGGTGATAATTTTTAGCGATGATCGTCCCATTTTAAAATTTCTTAATCTTCTTTTTTTCATATGTATTTAAATACATACAAATATGTCATATAAAGCTATCATTTTGTTCCCAAGTGTAGTTACTGTATTGTACACAGAAACTGCGTTACCCGTAAGCGTTGTTTTAGATTGTGATGATAATTGAGCGATTTTATTTAATGTTGGATTATGATTTAATTCTGATGATTATTTCTTTTGATGATTTGTTTAATCCAATCAACAATTGTTCGATTCTTTGATGATTGATGCAGTTGGTCTTAATCCTTCTGATATATTGCTGATGTCTTCTACAGAAATAAAGTACAGAATGTACTTTTTTCTCTTTCTGTATTTGCATTGTAAAATTTTATTAAGATTCTCTGTTTTGATCCTTTTGTTCTTCGTTTTGTTGGTTTTCTTGTATGACTTTTATATGTTGTTAATTAACAATATATTATGATTAATGAGAAACTTATATAATGTTAATGAAACCCAAAGCCGAAGCAGAATATTGAATGAACGATAGTGATTTTATAAAATTCAATATTCTTATTTAAAGCATTCCAAAAAATGTGGTTTAAGATTACCGTTATCTCGACATTGTCATTACAACATAAATAAGAAAAAAAATACATTATGACAGTATCGAGAATTAAACGGTCGACGAGTTATGGCCGCTCTAAGTTAAACTTTCTATTTAGAAATAGAAAAACTTTGGCAAATTATGCACTCGAGAAGAAAATAATCAAAATATCGTAAGAAACAGTCTTCAAGCTGAGGTGCTGAGAGCTGAATGGGCAGCTATCTATCTACAACTAACTTTAGAGTGGCCACGACTCGTCGACCGTGTTATATTGTTAATAGTTGATAGGAATTTACGTACCTGTAGAATACATAGTGTTGCAACATAAAGAATATGTCAAAGATCAAGCTGAACAGTCCCAAGCCAAATTTGGTTGCGTCCCCGAAAAATGAGATCCAATCGTTATAATTGTACGCGTTCAGTGTCATTTGCAGGATCGAGAGGAAGCCGCCGATGAAGTCGAGGAAAATGTTGCCGATACTCCATCCTACTGTTGATTTGCGTTTGTAGTTCATGTACGCCTGGAAATATAAGAAAAGTATCTTAGAACAGTATCTATTTGTTTGTCAAATAGCGCTCGGGAGTCTCGGGCGGAAAGATGTTGTATATAATAACGAAAAAGGCTGTCATGGCGCAATAGTACAGCACGACGGTTATGAGTTACGATTCCCACTCGAGGGAAATAATTATTTAATATTTTTATTTCCTTCACACAATTAATGTCTCGAAAATTCGGTTGAAAACAGTGTCTTAACATTAGATTCCATCTACCACACCTACCGTACTATATAAGTAACAGTTTGATGATTTGTGTTAGATGCTTGTGATTCAGTAGTTTAGATACTGTGTGCAACTTAATACTAAGATAGGATATATTAAGAGCTAATGTTAAATGACTGAGAAGTGTCAAAATACAAAAGTATATGTTAAAATAATTACATATTAGATATTACAGCAATTCTCTAAACAAAAATTTTTGTCAAGCAGTTTTTTTATTATAATTAATTCAGAGATCATCGTAGTGCAGCGGTGAATTTAAAAACATTTAAATTATTTTTTTTGCCGCATTTTCGAGACATACTTTGATAAGTGCCGGAATTCAACACTTTGCCTTGTCTAGTTACGAGAACGAGAGAAATTGAATAGCTCATAAAAAAATATATATCCCAAGTGAGATAATATGTAATATATATAATAAAAAAACATAATTGTTTTTTTAATGTTTTTTTTAGCTACACGTTGTATACCCAGCGGGTACATCGCGAAGCGATCTCACATTAAGAAATAGATAAATATTATTCAAAGTCATCGACCTCAGTATCTTATAACCTATAACCACCTACATATCGTACCTGTGGAACATATTTAATGAGTGTAATGCACAGTTTAATATAACTGCAGTAATATAGGAAGTCGAGCCACGCTATGACGCTGGCGGCGCCGAGGCTCGCCGTTATTATGACGACGGCGCTAAACACCGCGAGTATACTGCGACCCGCCGTTGATACGCGTTGGTCTTCTCTCTGGAATGACAAAAAAAAAATAACTCTCATACTTTTTTAGCTTTACGCTGCATCCTGCGAATAGCCGGGTGAGTAGAGGAAACCTAATACTACGAACCACCTATTTTTTAAGTCATTGGGTGTTGAGTGGCAAAACTTAATACTGCATTTTGTCTTGTTACCAAAGCGAGGAAAGGAAAATAATTCAATTCCCCCATTTAGGAGTCGAACCCACAATCGTCGCGTTAACAGTCAGATGCTGTGTCTTTACCCCACAACGGCATTTAATTATGTAGATACCGAATTAAATTCATAAAAAAATATATAATAAACTTACCTCATACATAAAACACTGTGCAATAGTAATAATTGTCGCAAAGGCAGCGTGCAATGAAAAGAACACGTCGTTCAGTTGTACCGGGTTCAAACCCCGCGGGTGGCGGCTAAAATATTCACTCTAGAAACAACAAAAAACATATAATTAATTATATTGAGTTAATTAGATTTGTATATTTTATAATAGATTGTATACATAAGAACGTACATAATTGTCAATATCTAAGTTATGCATGCAGTCTCGCATATTAAATAATACTTTATTTATTTTTAAGCATTTACTTACAAATTTTATTTATCATGTGCAGAGACAATAGTAACTTAGTGAAAGATCTGGTCCCCACTTCGTATCTACTTTAAGTAAAATATTTACCTAAAATACCTAAATTAATAGGTAAAACTCAAAAAAAATATAGATACTCTCGAAATGGGATCGAATCAACAACTAATCAAACACACTATATTACGTAGAGCGTAATGTAGTAGTTACTATATTACGTACGATCAGCCATTTACTAGCAACTTTATAACGTCTACGGTTTTTACTCAAGCAAGCTTTTAGTGTTCAGTTTTATTTATATAAATATTACCTACATAACGGTCGACGAGTCGTGGCCGTCCAGAAGTAAGCCGTAGATAATTAGTTACTACGAAAATTTAATTTCATATTTTGCCTTAGTTTTGATTATTTTCTTTCTGAATAAACAATGCACAGAAAACCTAAGTTCCAAGGTTAAAGAAGGCCACGACTCGCCGAGCGTACTGTATATTTAGATTTTACAACCTACCTGTATAGCTTTAGAGAAATACAATCCACAGTTGAACAACGAATACATAGTAAATCCCATAATGTTCAGAGCTAAGAAATCAAAGTTTAATCCAACGACACTTTTCCTTTTGAAATTGATGTAAATTTGCGGGTAGAAGGACACCGACCAAGCAATGAAGTAAATCCACCCCATTATGTACGAAATAATGTATATTGCGTGAGAATGCATCACCGTGATGCGTAGAAACACTGTATCCAAGCTGAAAATGAAAGACAAAATTTATGTTATTTACATACGTATATATAATTTGTTAACGTAATATTGTTTTTTTTAAATATATGAGACTCTAAGACGCACTGAATATCTATTGAAGTTGTATTGCTGTTATTTGCAATGTACTTTATTGGTTTTTCTGAACTAAGTAAATCGAATCCTACTCATATGATCTGTCGATCTATAAAGTAAGCCGGTTCGAATCCTATTAATGTCAGCAGCCGAAACATTTGTTATTTTTCTGCTCATCATCAGCAGAGTAACCCCAAAAAAAATCAAAAGAGTATTTTACTCTATATGAGAAAAAAACATGTATAATTGTGGTAGCTTAAGTAGTAAATAACCATAAAATGTTATTTGTCGTTCATAACACAGCCAAACTAATCCAAGAAATTATATTTACAGAGTTTTTAATTTTGTTAATGTTAAGTACGTGAAGCAACAGCCACCATGATATCACGTCATACAGTCTTGTAAACAAAGTGTCAACTGATCAACCCATCGTTTTCTCATACGTCTATCACGATCGAACATTGTTGAAAGTATTTAACCTTAGAAACTGAATTGTGGCACTTCAAAAATATTTTATTAATCGACAAAATATAACTTACTTAACAATCCCAGTAGGCGTAACATTGAAAGTGACTTCAGAGTGTCCCGGGCTCTTCCCGTACGCGCATATATCGTGTGTTATTTCCGCCGTAGTGTTGGGCTCGCTTGTCCCCGGTATGTCTACTGTCGAGGGTATAAACTGCACTATATCCGGGTGTTGGATTTGTGCCGCAACTTGGAGTGACGTGTTGTATTCACCGCTGAAACGTCATAGCAACAGTTAACCTCTATGTAATTGCACAATATTCGTTTAACCAATAAATAATTGTTTATACATTTAAAGTTATCTGAAACTTGGACACATGATATCATATGGGGTATTTTTAAAATAATATGACCAATTTTTGTCAAAATATTTACGCACAAAATATAAACAGGGGATAAGAAAAAAATATGAGATAAGAATAAAAAAACTCGAAAGAAACTTACATTTGTACCAATTGAAATAATCTTGTCTCGTCCACAATTAGATTTAGATCATTTATATTGACATACATTTTATCAATTTGACACTGCGCTATGGGTAATCCTGAAAATTGTGAAAAATATAAATGTATAAAGTACTTAAGTGATCGTTAATATTATATATAATCATTGAATAGTAAAAAATATATTAAAAATTCTGATAAGTGAAAATTAAAAAAGTAACGAGTGGCCAAAAGTAGATATTAGAGAATGCTACAATTTATATTAGTATGAAATTAATAAGTGAGAATGGTATTTTATGCTATTATTTGTTATTTTCTTTCTCTGTATGTACACCTAGAAATATGTAAAAACACTTAACATTGTCTAAGAATTTATTGTTTATTTTTAAAATTATTAAATCCTTTTTTTTTGTATATTTGCCACTCCTTGAATTATTCTTTATTATGAAACTAACTACATTTAATTTTGTTACCTATAAAGTTTCTATTTATAATCATAATGTTTACTTACCAAACAAAAACATGGCCAAGAGGCAGAAGCTTAACCTATGACTAGATATTCCCGCCCTGCCCGAGAAACTTGAATCGAAGCGAGCCATTTTTCTTTTAGTATTCTATCTAAAACGAAAAAAAATAAATATTTTCTTAATAATGAATAATCACATGCAGTAAGAAAATCGTAAATATTGTGTTTATATTGTAACGGATCTACCGTTTGCAAATGGAAAAAGTTTTTTATGGTAATCTTAATATTTTACGAGAAACATAAAGTATCGATAAAAAGTAACGAAGTCGTGCAATAGTTACTACATACATACACATTTGTTTGGTTTAAAGAAAGTTCCTAAAGTAAACTGATTGCATATTTTTTTCCTTTACGCTGCATCCCATAGTTAACAGGGAAGGCAGAGAAGACAACAACGGAGTGTCTATACTACTATAGACACTCCGTTGTTGACTTTCAATCCGATTTTTGAGACATTGCGCCCGACACTCGGCCTCACCGGAGCCAGACCAGTTTAGAATCAGATTTACATTATAAAATGGCAAAAAATAAAAAAAAACGAAGACTACGCAATTACGATTTGTTATGTGAGATGAATGAGATTAAGTCTGACATTTTAGAACTGTTTTTCCTTATTCACATATTGCTTTATCTTATTTAGCTTTTATGTTACCTAATATATTATCTAATAGCTAATATAATAATATATTAATTATTTAAATATACCTGTTTTGTAACTCAATTATATACACAACGAACTCTAAAAGATTTTAATGAAAAAAAAAATATCAGAAAATAACTTCGTAGCGTAACAATAACTATACATAAAAGCAAACATCCTTCGTTGTTTTGCCTGATAAGTGAAGCAGATCGCTTCAATTGTTGAATATAAGAAATAATTAAATGACTAAACAATTCCATAAAAAGGCAAACTAAAAAAATTGTTCTTAATTTCTGAAATTATAAAATGAAACTAATTAGTTTTACAAGTTGGTCAATTTTTATATTACAGTAAATGTCCCTTGTATTATATTGGCTATGATAATATATTTATAACTACCCTCGCGTTGCAACTATCAGCGGAACACCGACGACAATAAGTACAAATATAAGTTAAAAAATATCTAAGCACATTTTATATTAAGCATATTAAAGTCACTATACTGATCCTTTTTTTCCTACTATATGTTACGCCAGTAGAACTAGTATCATTGAAAATAACGTTCGTGACCGGTTTAAAGATCGCGAGTGGCAATGATTGGTGAACTTGATCGTAAGAACAAGTTTTCTTACTTAACACATATACACCAATCAACAAGAACCTATTTTACTGCATATTTTAATACTAAATAAAGAAACAATTTAAAAAAAAATGTTTAAATATTCATAATCTATATTAAGGGATCTTAAATATTAATTTTAACATTTTTAATGTAGAAACCTAAAAAAGTAACTCAGTCATTTCACGTTCCGACGAAGACAAAAAAAAATATATGTATATTCTTTTAAATAAATCAATGTTATCTATAAAAATAAAAATGACCAAATCTATGATGAAACCTAAAAAAATAAAAATAAAGAATAAATCGACCTATTATTATGTAGCATTTGTGCTTTATTGTTAAAATTATTAAAAATGTACATGTTAGTGTAACATTACACTAAATAAAATAAATAAATAATATAGTCCAGGCGAAAAAGTCATATGTTTTATATTTAAACCATGTATTGCAATATCGTTGAACTACAATAACTATTTTATTGAATTGGCTGAGTTTACTTTTCAATATAGGTATGTATACATTTTTAAAGTGATATTATTAATAGTAAATGAAAGTAATATGGACTAGTAAATTAATAATTATGTAATTTAAGAGGGCGAAGCAGTGAGCGGGCCGCTAGTATTTAATAAGTATATTTGAATTATATTTATATAAGTAGGCACACGCGTTTTATTATAAACTACCGTATAGATCTTTAGTGAAATATAAATAAAAGATATATCAAAGATATTTCTAGGCATAACTGGTAATAATTGTTAGGTTGTAATGTAGAATTGTAATTTATTTTTATATTATAATGTACCCACATAAAAATGAATTAGCAATTAAAAATCAAATATTTAAAAATTAAGATAAATCATAAATCAGTGCCAGTAAATGGTCAATTATAACTTCAATATATCAGTTCCAAAAATAAAAAAATAAATAATACATAATTATTATAAAAATCCGTCTGGTATTTTCCATAATCATACAACATTTACGTGATACATTCTTAATTGTATGAATCATACTTACATATTTATCATATTCAAAATGTCAAATAAGCATATACGTATTTTTTTTTGCAATTAGTTGTGTAAATTTATAAAATGATTGCCTAAACTTTATAAAAAATATAGGTACTAATGTTTTTTACTGATAAAAAACGATAGGAATAAAGGATAGAAATATTTCAAATACATAATCTCCTATTCTTCTACAAACACATAATCTCCTATTCTTTAATAACACAGATTATAAATGAAGACTTATTCGAAATCAGATAAAAACGTACATTTTCTCAAGACACCTTATAAAATTTAACAAGCCGATCACATTATTCGTTCGCGTGACCAATTTGCATCTTTAACTAACCATAATTGTTAATTCATATGACATTGCGTGAGTTAATCCTTACGCAGATTATACATACATATAGGTACATGTATGTACATTAACTATGTGCGAATTAAACTACCACTTTAAGATATAGTTTATTCTATAATGGTTCTTCTATCTGTTGATTAAATACTGTTTTTGCTTGAGTTTGATGTGAGTTTTAATACATTTAGTGATGTGACACCACCGAGTGCGGTCCAACGACCTTGCTTGTCAATACACAACAGTAATTAGGCCGAATGGTCCTTAATATTTAATAAAGATAGCACTGATAATAATTACATACAGCCAGCAATAATAAGATAATATTGAATGGTTTTTTTCAAAAAGATTATTATTTATAATTCCAATAATTAAAACTCTTATCTAATATATTTTAAATGTATACACTATCACTATCTTTCTTTTTCAATGCGATAAAATTAAAATAAATTTGATTTATATCACATAGAACCATGAATTAATGATAACATTATTAGAAAGAATCATTTGTATCAAAGTGCACTTTAGAAATTCATAATAGTTCTCCAAAATTTGTTATATACAAGTATAGATATTTATCCAAAATTGAATAGTTTCTATCTGTAAATATATCTTCGTTAAGAAAAAAATTACCACTCAACCTATAAGTGTAAGTGATAGACAAAACCAGTGTAAGAATCGAAAATGAACCAATTCATTGTATTTCTTTTCGTGATATATGTGACAACCGATAACGCGAAGAATTCCATATAATAACCATGACATCAGATTATGTTTTTTTTTCTAATATACATATGAAACATAACCTTGTACAATGACAAGAGTTCTGTAGTTTTTTTCAATGGAGCTCAGATAAAAAGTATTTTATGAATTATATTTACAATATACGTATATACCTATACATGTAAACTAAATAAAATAAATTAATTAAATAATTAAAATAAATAAACAATCTGTAAGCCGGACACGAAGTGTCTTACAGTAGGTTCCCCACTTTCCGCTAAATTTTAGAGACATTGCGTGTTGAGTGGTGGAACTCAATGCCGCGAAGAAATGGAAATATAAATTTAAATAAATATTTCAGTTCATCGGGTTGGGATCGAACCCACCACCAGTCACGTTTACAGTCACACTTTGAGCCCCTGCGCCACGACTGGCCTATAATTTAACAATAATTACCTATACATTTTAAAGACCTACATAGATTTAAATTTTATATTTATAATTATGATTACTTATATATTTTTACACAATATTTCTATAGGCTTTGTAACATAAGAATAAGACGTCGCAGTTTGATAAATCCGATCGAAAAAATATCTATATTTTAAATAATATATACTTTTTTAAAATTGAAAGACGCTAGGAAAAGCATTTGGCATGGCATTGTCAAAATTCAATTAAAGGATCTGTTGTTTATTTTATGGTAAAAATCCTATTGCTACAATAACATACAGACCAGTCGTGGCGCAGGAGAACAAGGGTGTGACTGTAAACGCGATAGGTTGTGGGTGTGATTCTCACTTGAGGAAATTAAATATTTAATACTTTCGTTTCTTCGCTTTGTTGTCGAGGCAAAGCGCGGTGTTCAGTCTCGCAACTCAACACGCAATACCTTCAGAATTGGTGCAAAGTGTGCAAAGCAAAGTGTTTTAACACTAGACTACCTCCACCTACCCCTGCTACTTGCGGGACTGTATCCCGCAAGTAGCAGGGGGTAGGTGGCGTGAAACTGAGAGAGAGAAAAAAGAGAACAATAACATAACAAGAAAACAATTAGTACATTAGAACAGGATAGCGCAGAACAGTGTCACCGCTATTCCTTTTAAAAAGTTATCCGTTATGTAAACAAAAAACGAGTAAATGCTTGAACACCCATTTTGTAGTTAGCGAGCGCTAACTGCGGTGGTAACACGGTCACCGGAGGAAAGCGAACTTTCGCGACATCATCAGATACTAGTACATACCCTATACAGAGCTTTTTAGATTTTTCCAGCCATCTAGAACGAGTTTGTAGCGGTAATAATTAAATGGCTAATACTTTATTTGAAATTGCAAATACCGACAATAAAAAAAAATATATATCAACTTCACGCTCTATCCTGCATAGAGCAGGGTAGGCAGGGGAACTAATATTAAGACATTTTTTTGAGGCGTTGCGTGTTGAGTGGCGGAACTCTCCGTGCTTTATGTCTTGTTGTTAGAGCGAAGAAATGACAATATTAATAAATTATAATTCATTCCCTCGAGTGGGGATCGAATCCACGACCGTCGCGTTACACACACACCCTTGAGCCCCAGCTTTAGGACGGCCTATAAGAACTTTAAACATTTCTATATCTTCTTGACAATTGTTAAAAGGATTTGGTCTACCATTTCAACAAACCTATGATTGATAGTAATACAAAAAGAAACATTAAAGACGCGCCTAATTGAATAGCATCAAATTTCAAGAATCAAAATCAACACAACTAGGTCGCCGCCACGTTAGTTAGAAAATTAATTCAGTTAACAAGTTACGCAATGGAAAGCCTACTGACATTACATTGTTAAAAGGCTACGAAACTACAGTTAATTTAAATGCCATAATTTCTTAATTAATATGCAAGTCGCTGCTACCTACCACATACATATCTACATACAAGTACAATAAAAATTGTATTACAATATAAAACTATTACAAAATATTGCTATACATACAAACTATTACTACAATTAAATTACATTTTGTTACTTTTATCTTAACATATCACAATTTATCGTAGTATAATCAAAACCTTAAAAGAAACCACATGAATGACTTAGCATCTCATTTTCCGCCCCAACTCAGCGTCGTACTTAATTTACCAGGACTTTTTTTTTCGAAAGGGCGAATGCAACTGCAGTTGATCTGGGATTTTCTTTAAAGCGTCACCGGGTGAGATCATCTACCAGGACGATACAAAAATATTTTATATATAATTGTTTTCCCGAGTTTACAGACAGAACTAGCCCGACTACCGTAAAATACACTTTGCTGTTCAAAGGCCAATATGGATTCAAACTTCTTAAAATTTTACATTTACTTGTCCTTAGCCTCGATCAATACACATGATAAATCTCGGCAGTTCAACTTGTAAAACCTTTTCATTATAAGTAAATTTACTTTCATTTAAAAAAAATAATAATTACCTACGCAATTAAGAATCGTCTAACCATTTCACATTATCAAATGTCAATTAAGCACAACGAGTAAAAACGCAACCGCAGCGAAACTTGAAAGATTTTGATGACTGACTCAAATACAGATGCCGAACACGCGACAAAGAAACGACATGTTGAATGAACAAAAACACGCGAGTCAACGAACCCGATGCGAATAATGACAGCCTTCGTTCGTGAAGATATTTACTTATTTATTTCACAGAATCGAAAAGTATTTAGTGAAAATAGAATTGCTACTTTGATCAGATAAAGAATAACTACACACATAGCGACATTTAGGACAAGGATTGTAAATAAAAAAATATATTTTAAAATAATATATATTATTTAGTAAGAATATAAATTTTGTAATTTTTTTAACTTATTTCTTCTTACTATGATTTGCATAGTTGAAATTTCTAACGTTATCGGTTATAGTGGACACTACCATGTGCAATATACAAACT
Source organism: Heliconius eleuchia (assembly GCA_018230625.1). Lineage (NCBI taxonomy): Eukaryota > Metazoa > Arthropoda > Insecta > Lepidoptera > Nymphalidae > Heliconius > Heliconius eleuchia. Next base: position 3,606 of record DWAP01000112.1, on the reverse strand, counting down.
TGTGCTATTTGAATTTTTTTTGTACTGTTTATTCGTGCTGACAACTCTCGTCAAACTACGCATTTAGTAAATTTTAAATATATTTAAAATTATAATATAAAGCATTAGTAACAATATGTGTTTTAATTATTATATAAATTATTCTCTGAACGTGAACTTGCGCTATACAATTTTTCTATTATAAAGTGTAGGTATTGTACTACGTACCTTTATGAAAATTATATTTTCATAAGAATACGAGTACATTTATTTATATATATTATAACTAAAATACAATATCACATCTTTATTACTAGTTTGCCGTTTATCTAAGGATCTATATACGTACTCTGTGGTATAATTACTTTAATATTTAATTTAAAATTTAATTACAAACTTAAGAATTTTAAAAATTTAATTCATAATTATATAGTTTTTGTTTTACATGCATATAACATAAAGTAACGGAATCATTATAAAACGATGGTCTGTATAAGGTAATACAATTATGTATGTAACAACATTAAGGGTAACTACAGTAAAGTTTTTTATTTTAAAAATATTATTACTGTAAGATAATAAAAAGGACACTATTTTTAATTTCGATATCATTTATTTTTTATATAGTAATGATTAAAATATTCAAATTCAAATCTAAGTTACTAACTTCTATTTGTACTGAAAATAATTTTCGGTTTTCTTATTAATACAATGTTGATTGATTATATTGTAATACAACCATATCAATCAACATTGTAAAAAATTCTTCTCCTCGAGTGGGGATCGAACCCAGAACCAGTCGGTTTACAGTCACGCTTTGTGCCACTGTGCCACGACTGGCCTCGATTATTCTTAATTACATCTTTATTCATCGCTATTTTCTTAAAATAACGATGAATAAAGATGTAATTAAGAATAATCGACTCATTTATTCATATTTTTGCTTAAATATTATCTAAGTACCTATTCTTGATTATTTATAGATATTTTAGCTAGAGAATATACAGATTTTCTTTACTTTCGAATATTTTATAAGTTATATGGTAGTAAAACAAACAAGGACTAACTAACATCTAATCAAGTTCCCCAAAGATATATAATGAATTATACTAGTGAATTGTTAGTTATACTTTAAATATAACTAACAATTCACTAGTATAATTTGAACCCACAACCACCGTTAATTCAAAGATCTTCCAAGTACACTACGACTTTGTATCTACTACTTTTTCTATGTAGATGGATGTGATTCAAAACAAATCATTTCATTGTGTAGTAGCGCCTAATATTTGAGCATCCTGCAGCCGAGGCAATTATCTGGACGCACAAATAAGTCCAGTCTGGCGAAACAGGATCTCGAGCTGTTCTTATTTATCTTTCATATAATTTAGTACTTGGTAATTTTGTACCCCATTTTTTAGTTTATAATATATGAATATAGCAATTGTGGTCGGCGCAGTGGGACAGTGATAAGTGGTTGTGGGTTCGAGTGAATGAGATTACATTTAAATAAATGCTACATTCATCCGCGTGGCGTTGAGTTCCGCCACTCACTCACTAAAATTAGGAAACGGTTTAAGTTAACACTATAACTACGTTACCTTAGCATACCTTTCAATACCCATGCGAAAAAAAACTATGAAGCTGAAAAATAATATCTATATGACCATATAAGACATTGACGTCAGATAAGTCTAAAAGATAATTTATTCTTATTAATTTTCATATATACAATAGGTGGATAAAATATGATTTACGAACATTTATTCCTTGCAGTGTATTTATGATCAACATTAAATAAAAACTGTTCTAACCGTCTCTGTTATTCCATGTTATCGTTCGCCATTACGTGAATGTCAATATTTTCTCAAAGCCATAACAATCAACTTCCCTTGAATACAAACAATGAAGTAAAATAATCTGTACTTAGCACTAAAAGGGGCCGTTCAAGTATTACGTAAGCAGTTTTTTGCAATTATTGACCCCTTATTGATCCTCTTAAAAATATTTCATTGAACACGTCAAAAATAAGCAAACCTAAGATCGGCCCCAAACGCAGATTTTTAAAAAAAAATATAAGATAAGCAAAAAAGTCTTTAACGATTATTATGTTATAATTGTAGTTATCTTCATTTTTTATCTACATCTTTTTCAGCATTAAATTTAGTTTATTTAGTTAGCAATACATTAAAAAACTGGGTACGTCAAAAATATTCTGGTTGGAATCCATTAAAAAATTACCAACCAAATTGCTGTACTTATTCTAATTTTCATACTGTTTGAATAATAACTTTAGACGGCTAAACAGTTAAAGTTTAAACTCCAAATTATTTCATGTTATTCCAAATTGTTGCGCAGGAGCACAAGCGTGTGACCATAAACGTGACAGGTTGTGCGTACCATTTCCACTTGCGGAAATGAAAAAAAAATATTTTCATTTCATCGCTCTGGAGTCGAGGCAAAGCGCGGCGTTAAGTTGCGCCACTCGACACGCAATGCTTCAAGAAGACGGCGTAAAATGGGGTACTTTTTTAACAATAGGTTCCTTCTGTCTACCCTGTGTGTAGGACACAGCGTGAAGCAAAAAAAAACATTAGACAGTCTGATTTCTCTTTAAAAGCCAGAATTCTGTATATATATATATATGCAGAATGCACATTGTAAGGTAGGCAGAGGAAATTCTTGGAAACTAGTGCTAAGATATTCTCGTGCTAATAAGACACTTACGTTTCCCCCTTTCCGCTTATCGAGGCATTGTAAGTATATTGAGTGACGGAACTTAATGCGGCGTTTTACATCGTTACCAGATTGTGGAAATTAAAATATTACCTTCCCCAAGTGGGAATCGAACCAACAACCGTCACGTCACGCCACGACGACGGACGGTCACATTTGATTTGCCAATTATGCGTTTATATATTAAATACATACGTCACGTCAGTTTTCAGTGTTTATAATAAAGACGTGATATTCTTTAATATTTTGTTAATATTGGTTATAATATAAAATGATAATTAACTATCCAACACAAAAAGATTTCATCTATTCTGACCAGTAGGTCCCGAGATTACTGCGTTCAACCAAACGAACTATCCAGCTACATAATACTAATATAGATGAATGAATTAATGGCAGTTATTATTTTAGCCAAAGTAAATAAATTTGTTCTGTTTTATATTTACAGTCTAAAACCTTGTAATAAATAGAGCTGGCAGTAACCGCATAGCAGTCATTTATTTATTTAGAACGTCGAATAATTCCAATTACTATAAGCTAAGATACCTATTAAATGTGCCAAATATATGTACGTACACATGCGTATATAGGATTTTTTAATTTCACCCTGTAACCTGCTTGTAGCAGGGTAGGCAGAGGGTAGATTACGTGGGTCCCGCACTTTCTGCCGAATTCTCAAGGCATTGAGTGGTAGAACTCAACACCATACTTTGCCTCGACTCCAGAGCAAAGAAACGAAAAATATTAAGGTAGGTGGGTAGGTAGGTGGGTAGGTAGGTGGGTAGGTAGGTGGGTAGGTAGGTGGGTAGGTAGGTGGGTAGGTAGGTGGGTAGGTAGGTGGGTAGGTAGGTGGGTAGGTAGGTGGGTAGGTAGGTGGGTAGGTAGGTGGGT
>DWAP01000111.1:0-29371 GCA_018230625.1 Heliconius eleuchia | reverse complement strand
GTATATATTAAAATAAAACATAGAGAGAAAATATATAAAAATATTTTTATTTATGTTTTTAGTTTGGATGGCTGCATTAGATTCGCATTCTCTATTTCCATGAATATTGATCTCTAACATGAATCTGGCTATTGGTTAATATTCTCCTTAGTGGAGCTTAACTAATGAAAAGTCAAAAGCTTTTTTCCTTATTTTCTTGTTGCTGTTAAATATGTAACGTATGGTAGTTTAATTTAAATTAAATATTTCTTGTATGTAAATACATACTTAATCACTCGTGGAGATGAAATATTTATTTAAATTTATATTTCCACTTCTTCTTTCTGGTGTCGTAACGCACGGCGTTGAGCTTCGCCACTTAACAATCAAAAGATCGGCGAGCTTAATTCGGAAAGTGGGGACGAACGAAAACTAGGTTCCTCCTACCTTGCTGTGTGCGGAAATCGGCGTAAAATAAACGTTGTACATTAAACTCCGAATACATTATTAATCTGTCCTTTATTTTTAATCTGTGACATATTGGTATTCGCCATTCTTATTTGTCAAGTTGTTTAGAATCCGGATTGGAAGGTTGATATACCTACTAGAGATTTCGATTTTTCATAACGATCGTTTTAACAAGGACACGAAGCTCATTTAATTGAATAAATTTTGTTTTATAGTGAATTCATTGTTATTTTTCATTAGCAAAAGGAAACTACAGTTGTAAAAGGAATAAAATAATAAAGAATGTCTCTGTTTGGATCTTTGATGGCCGACGTGGAGGATGATCCGTTTTTTGGGTAAAAGCATATCATTTAGTAATTTTTTGAATGTTTTACGTATTTCTATGCTTTTAATTTTTACAAAATTTTACAAGAACATGAACAATAATGAAATATTGCGTTTTAACACAAAGGTACATGGCAAACATTAAAAGGATATTAAATGTAAAATTTTTGAATAGATATATAACATGAAGTTTTCCATCAATCTTCTTTCACTTTTTATTTACATTTAGTTATACGCTACAATTATTGTTATATTATAATTGAAAATTATCTTAAAAGCTATGTTTTATAATAATTTTTGTTACAGATCACATATGCGGCACATGCGACAAATGAACAACATGATGAACTCTTTCTTCTCGGATCCATTTGGCATGTTGAATGAAAGTCCACTGTCGATCATGGGCTCCCGTCGCAGTAACTCCCTCATGCCATTCATGCCACCAATGCCTTCTCTGAATAGATTATTTACAGGTATTATTATTTAGACACAAAAAATAAATGTATTATTGAAAAATGGTAATTGTAATAAGTCAACATTTACAACTAATGCATAATAATTTATTTCTTTGTTTAATTTGTTATAAAAATTGCAATAGTTACAGGTTCAGTCCTCACTTGTTGGAAAAAAATTATTTAAATTACTTTTGTTTCCTAAATTTGATAAACACAAACATTGAGCAATGCCATTTAATGTTTTGAAAGTGGAGAATGGAGTATTGTAACACTAGGTCTCTACACTGCTATGTGCTAATAAGTAGTTCTTTTTTTACTATAACAATTCAATTTATAAAAAAATATAATTTAAACCATCACTCCCTACTTTTCTCTATTTTCCTCCACATTCTTGAGGCTTTGTGTGTTGAATGGAAATGAAACACTGATCATACAGTGTGAGCTTGCTACATACATACATCTTGATTTTGATTCTTCTACCATGCCATGTGCTGGAAGCTAAATACATAAATAATATAAGAATTAAATACATTTTACATAAGAATTAAATACATACATTAATAAATACATTTGCTATAACTCAGAACACTATATTATGGTGCCTACATAAAGATTGATGACACACAGTTGGCAGTCGCTATAATATTTCCTTGTGGGTGGGTGAATGTTTGTCTAAGAATTTTCTTCAAGTGGAAAACATTTTTACGTTGCCACGGCACCGCTGCATTTTCTATAGATAAAAATATTTTTTTATGTTATAATAAAATTTTCAGCAGATCTATCAGATGGACACATGAGTGCCGGAAGCTCTTTCTCAAGTAGCACTGTCGTCATGTCGAGTGGAATGAATGGGAGTCCACAGGTTAGTGCGGTATATAGTGTACACATTTTAAGTCCCGTACTTATAAACTGCTCTAAATTCTGATTGTGTTTTGGTTCATATATAAATTTACAGATTATAATTTGTGAATGAAAATGGTCTCACTCTAATTCTAGTGTGTTTTTAATTCTTTTTTTTTATATTAAGATGTTTTTCAAACCATTCTAATATAAGTTAGTTTTTTTTTATATAAACTAATCAGTTTTTTATTGTTACTGTGTATGTCATCTTCAACTGCTTTTGTCATGTTAACTCAAGCTCAGCTTCATGCTGTATCCTGCACACAGCAGGGTAGACAGAGGGAACCTAATGTTAAGACACTGCATTCCCCACTTTCTGCTGAATTCTGGAGGCATTGCGTGTTGACTGGCAGAACTAAACGCCGCGCTTGGTCTCAACACCGGAGCGAAGAAATGTAAATTTAAATAAATACTTCATCTCTTTGAGTAGAGATAGAACCCACAACCAGTTGGTTATACAGTAACACTTTGTGCCTCTGCGCCACGACTGACCTCAATTAACTCAAGCTGTTAAAACATATATTTTATTCATATATTTGAGCCTGTCATGGTGAAGAGGCACAAACATGTGACTGTAAAACCAATGGTTTTAGGAGTCTGAGTTGATTGCCATGAGATTCCCATCGAGAATGAATTATTATTTATTATTATTTCATTTTCTTGCTCTGAGAACAAGGCAAAGCGCGGCGCTGAGTTCCGTCACCCAACAAGCAATGCCTCATACGGCGGAAAATGGGGAACGGGTGTCTTAACATTACCTTCCCTCTGCCTGCCATGCAATAGGCGAGATATAAGGTGAAGCTGAGGAAAAAGTCATACTTATATTAATATTATAATGCTTTAATATTTCCATTTTTTTCGCTCTGGCACGAAGTCAAGAACCCGGCGTTGAGTTCCGCTACTCAAGACACAATGTCTCAAAAAGTTCGGCGGAAAGTGGTAAACAGAGTGCTTTTAGGTAAACAGAGTGTTTCTAAACTAGAATCATAATATAAAACTAAGAAAGAACAGAAAATACTGATTCTAATTTAGAAATTCTTCTTTTGCTCTGTTACAGTTCATTACTACATTACAGTCCTCAATAATTTTTATATTTTTTTCTCTGTAAAGTATATATTCTTTTGTAGGTGTACAGTTCAACTAGCAGCACTAAAATTGGCCCCAACGGTATCAAGGAGACGCGTAAGACATTGCAGGACTCTCGCACTGGTCTGAAGAAAATGTCCATAGGTGAATAAATTAATAATTATTACTATTTTTTTTCTTCCCTTCACTCTGTACCCCGCATATCGCAGAGTAGACAGAGATTAAGACATTCCGTTTCCCATTTTCCGTTCCCCATTAAGCATCTATAAGAACAGTAAATAAGATATAAATTTATGAATTTTACAAAATGTGGTTTAGATAATGTAATATTTTAATTGTAATGGTTAATTGGGTGTTATTTTAGATTGTAATATGTTGTTGTTGTCTGTTGGTTGTGGGGAACGGAGTGTCTTAACACTACGTTCTCTCTGCCTACTGTGAAGCTGACTAATATGTTGGTGTAATATCAGTCGTAACTTTTAATATTATACTAAACGCCATGGTTGTGGGTTCCATTCCCGCCTGAGTTAATTACGAAGAATTAACAATTCGCGGTGCCGTGTTCTTCAACTCCATGAAAGACTTGTTATGACCAACAATGTAATTGTATTTTTTTAAACAACATAAAAAATAAATGCAAACTGTTCGTTCTTGCACCAATTTAGCTTTCAATTTAAAGGTTTCTATATTTTAGTATCTAGAGTAACTACGTACTTTTAGTGTACGAAATGGCCTTGGATTTTTTTTCTGTAGCAATAGTTAATTTTAGAATTAGTAAAAAAAAAACTTTAACTTGGTTGGTTTGTTACGTAAAAAATGTATGAATCATAGAAAAGATTGTGAATACTGCTGACTTGAATACTGCCTCTTTGCTGATTTTTGTAATTATCTTTATTAATCTTATGTTTAGCGTAAGCTAATTGCGTGCTAAGTGGTGGAACTTGAGGCCGCGCTTTGCCTAGGTTAACAGAGCGGAAATGAAATTTCATTTCTTCGAGTGGGAATCGAATCCACAACCTGTTGCGTTACCAGTGCCCTCGCGCAAACCCGTTGTGAATACGATTTTCTATCGGGGTAGTTAACTATTTTCATTACGACGTTCTGGTGACGAGACAAAGCACGGCGTTAAATTCCGCCAATTTCTCGAAAATGTCGCGGTATGCGAGGAACTGTGTGTGTTAACACTAGGTTCCTTCTGCCTACCCTGCTATATAGCTGTAAAGTTAATGAAAAAAAAAACCAATTAGTTTTTTTATAAATTAAAAAAATAATATTATTACTATTATTATTGTAAAATAATTAGGTCACCACATCGGCGAGCGTGCTCATGTCATAGAGCGAGAGCAGAACGTGTATTCCGGGGACGCTGAGGAAAGGCAGGAGTTTATCAACTTGGATGAAGATGAAGCTGAAGATTTTGATAAGTAAATCTTTTTTTGTGTTTTAAGCATATGTATATTATATATGAAGTACACACCGATCAATATCCACTTATAAGCCATGTATTTTTTCCAATATCATAGATAACTGAAACCTTAAATGGTAGTGAAGAAAGATCTTAATTTTGCCTTTACGCTGCCTTTGTTATAGTGTTGCAAATATAGCAAACCAGAAAGAAAACGATTTTAGCGTTAAAAAGTATCTCTAATGTGGTGGACAAAAAAAAGTACGCACTCAAAGTTATCATATTTTTAATAGTGACAGCGATGTGATTTTCCCATAACGAAGTTTTAACTTGGCAAAGTGAATGTAAATATTAGAGTTTATCCATTTTTCATCCTTTTATATATTCCCTCTGCCCGAATAAAGACGTTAAAATTCACGATGCCGAAAATACCAATCGAAATTAGAAAAATAGTTATAAAAGACCAAAAAAATGGTATTTCAAAAAGAGAAATTGGTCGAAGATATGAAATAAGTGAAAGTGCAGTGCGAAAAATATGCAAGAAGTTTGAAAAAATTGGTATAATCAATGATAAGAAAGGAAGAGGGAGGAAAAGAAAAACCACTGCGGTGGACGACCGCAAGGTAATTAGGGAGATTAAAAAAAATCCCACAATAACCAGCTCCAGAATACCAGCCTCAATGTTGCCGACCGAACGATTTGCAGGAGACTTCGAGGAGTAGGCTTAAAAAATAGTTTCGCACAGCGTCGTCCTCTGATTCGTAAAGCAAATAAGATCAAGCGTCTCGAATTCGCCAAAAATATGTTGGAAAGCCGCTTTCCTTTTGGAAAAAAGTAATTTGGACTGACGAAAGCAAATTTGATTTATTTGGACATAAACGACGATCGCGCATTTGGTACAAGCCGGGAGAACAGCTCCTCGAAAAAAATATTGACAAGACAGTTAAGCACGGAGGAGGAAGTCTATTAGTGTGGGGGTGTTTTGGTCACAGTGTGGTCTGGAGTCGGCAATTTGGTTCAAATAAAAGGTATTATGACCGCCAATGTCTATATAGATATAATCAATGAAAATTTGGAAGAATCATTGCTGAAGATCGGATTGGAAGATGAATTCATCTTCCAACGAGACAACGATCCAAAACATACGGCTCGGAAATCATCGGCTTTTTTCCGATCTTCTAAAATAAAATTGTTGGACTGGCCCGCGCAGTCGCCAGATTTAAATCCGATGAAAATTTATGGTCAATTTTAGACCAGAACGTCAACAAAAGTGACGTGACGAACAAAGTAAAGTTGTTCGAAGCTTTGAGCGAGGCCTGGGAAAAAATCGATCAAGAACATATACAATCAATCTTGTTGAAAGTATGCCCTGACGCTTAGAAGCTGTTATCGCAGCAAAAGGTCATACGAAATATAAGAAGCGCAATGTGATTATTTATTTAGTTTTTTTTTAAATGCGTACTTTTTTTGTCCGGTCCAAATGTGGTTTCCTGCCCGTGTTATTTTTTTTTTTTGTGCTGTATTCATAGCGTTTTTATAGTGATTTAGTGAGGATGTGCCGCTGAATTTACAAACTGTCGACTAAACGGCTGTGGAAGTAGCTCATTAATTGTTTTCGTAAGTAAACCGTACTAATACCAAATTTTAAACAGTGCGTACTTTTTTTTGTCCAGTACTGTATATAATATGTATTATTAAATCTATACTTCTATAGATATATTAAAATTGAAAAGTTTTTTCGGATACTTTTTTAGCGCAAGGTCACAACGCACAAGTGTGCGATTAATGACAGTTTTTTTTTATGGAAAAGACGAGGCTAACTCGCGTACAGGTGACCTGATGGTAAGTGATCACCGCCATCCACGACCCCGTGGAACACCAGAGGAATTATAGTTGTAGTATAATCGTGTTAAAATATTAAATGTTTGGTTATGAGTTCCTCCACTCAAAAGATAATGCCTCATGAATTCCCCAGAAAGTTAGGAACAGAGTACCTTACACTAGCTTCCCAGATTGATACTTGCCTTTCCTGCTCTGTGTGGGGTGCAATGTGAAGCTAAAAAAGATAAATATTAAAATAACATATTGTTAAAAATTTATAAAATACAACAATTAAATGAAAATTCCTAAAATTTTTATTCGAACGTTCCAGAGAGTTCCAAGAGCGCACCGGCAGCAACCGTCGCGCCCGCGCCGCCATCGCCCACCACGCGCCGCGCCTGGCGCTGCCGCCCGCGCCCTCCGCCACCGCCAGGTGAGTCATGCTGCCCCGGTACTCCGTGTCCTGTTGACGGGATATCTCTTGGGATTTATCTGAATACAACGGAAAAAAAACTTTATATCTCAACTCCGCTTGATATTTGTCACAGCAATAGATTTTACCACTACTAGGTGAGTTATGGTGCTCTGGTACTTGAAATCCATATGATGGGATGTATCTTGGATATATATGTATATAAATTATATTATGTTAAGGTAAGATGTATCTTGATATAAAGTATAGGCTTCCCTACTACTAGGTGAGTTATGGTGCCTTGGTACTTGATATCCTATTGAGTGGATATATTTATCACTGACATCGTAAGATGACATTGGGTGGGATGTATCCAGGGATATGTCTTAAGATGTGTCTTGAGATACGTCAGAGAAGATAGAGTCATATTTAAATTGATTTTTTGTAGGGTGCAAACATTTTTTTTCTTAACGTTTGGCATTTAGAAAATATATTCTAAATGTAAGTGATTTTGATTATAATTTTGGTTATAACAACATTAAATTATAAAGTATTTGTTTTTTTTTATTTTTGGAAATAATTACCTTATAAAATATGATGTAGGTAATCGAAAACACACGTTTATTATATTTTAAAATATAAGCAGTAGTCAATTATGTATTATAAGATTAGATTTGTTGATGTGAGTTTTTTTTATTATTTATATAGCTTTAGCAAATAAATGCATGTAATTTTAATAAATAAATACACATAACAACTTGCTGATTAAATATATTGAAAATAAATGTTTTTTTTATACTAACAATGTTTTAGTTTAAAAGTAATCATTTATATATTTTTTAAATATTTTCTTAGCAACTTGTATAATGTATGATATTGCTTATTTCTTAGTGTATATGACTTATATGTAGTATTTATTTTTTATTTTGTATTTTGTATTTTTGCTATTATTTTTATGGATAGATGGTCTGTTTTTATATTATTATTTCTTTTACTTATAATGTTACTGACGTATTATATAGTTGTTATATAAAATATCTAGGAATTTCACTGTCTTCCCCACTTTCTGCCGAATTCTGGAGGTATTGCGTGTTAAGTGGCAGAACTCAACGCCGTGCTTTGCTTCGACACCAGAGCGAAGAAATGGAAATATAAATTTCAGTAAAATATTTCATCTCCTTGAGTGGGGATCGAACCCACAACGAGTGGGTTTTACAGACACACGTTGTGCCGTTGCGCCACGACTGGCCTCTTTACCTCACGGCCTCACGATTATTTATTTTCTCATCTGAATTGCTTTCCTTCTCCAATACCTTTATCACTATAAAAATAATATCCAGTCATTGATAACTAAAGTTTCGGCCAGTTCAATAAATCACTTATTTTGTACACTTAGATTATGACATGAAATTCTTTTGTTAACATAACTTTTTGTTATATGAACCGATTGAAATGAAACAAACATTAAATGTGCATTTAAATTGGTTAAGCCATTTCTGAGATAAGCGTGAACAAACGCATAGACGAACAGACAAACCGACAAACACAAAAAAAGATTAAAAATCGTTGTTTTGGGTTACTTTAATAAGTGTCCTGAATAATAGGTTTTCTTATATGCTTTCTATGTGCATATTGAGATCAGTTACAGTTTAATTGTGTATAGATTACCTTGTTTATGTATGCTTTTATGCATGTTATGTATGTACTATATTAAAGAACATATTAAAATGGACACACATATATATATATATATATATATATATATATATATATATTTGAAATAACAAAAATATATATTGAAACTTGAGTTTTGAACTAATGCTATCATATATATCTTATGAACCTTCATATCTTAATATCAGAGTATTAGCTCTGGTAAGCAGGCAAAGGGCAATGCTTAGTGCCGCCACTCAACACTCAATGTCTCAATAATCAATAATTTGTCGGAAAGTGGGGAACGGAGTGTCTTAACACTAGGATCCTTCTGCCTACCCCGCTATGTGAGTGATTTATAATGCCTGGATATTTTATAAGGCACTTGTTTTACAGTTGTCGGTAACATTTATTATGTTTATTTTAACTTCGTTATGTAATCTTCTACTAACTATTCGAAACTTATTTTTCGAAATAAAAAAAATTTAAACATCAGTCAGTAATTGAATCCCAATTCAGTACCATCTATCCATGAATTATGTTAAAGTATTGGTGCAGCAATTAGTTTTGTGATGTGCCAATAGTATGTACAATATGCACACAAAAATACCCTTCCCGGGTACCCCTGATCCATTTAGAGAAGTACCAGTTAATTAATACTGGTGCTTGAGGCGTTGAACGCCGTTATGAACTTGATACATATAAAAAAAATACACTTCCCGGGAATCAAACTCCTGTTTCCTTTACAAAAGTGCTAGTAGTTCAGTAGTTAGTAGGAGGTGTATCTTACAGCGTTGAACGCCGTGCGCGGCCGCAACCCCGCCGTCCCCTGCGCACCGCTGCCAGCCCGCTCGCCTTGCCCTCGTGAGTACTTTCACGCTTATCACGCGCTAACACGTTGTTAACACAAGATGTTATGTTTTACGTGTTTAATAATCTAACTGACTAAGTTACATTGGGTATCGTATCTTCTATGTTCAAGGTTTCACGCGATTTCACATCATTTTTTATGTTGTACAATTTTTACGTGTTTAACAGCGTTAATAGGACAGTTTTATTAATATGAGAAAAGTATTTTCACGTCATATCACTTTTATCACTCTTCATATGATATTACACTTATCATTTATCACGCAATGCAAATATCATAACATTATTCTGTACTATAAAATATAATACTACAGTATGGTCGACGAGTTGTGGCCGCCCTGAAGTTAGCTAGACAGATTTGATCTTGGGATTTTTTCTTATTTTTAGTTATTTTCTCCTCGAGTGTACAACGTATAAACATTTAGAAAGCCTAACTTTAAGGCGGCAGGATTGAAAAATTTCTAAAATTCCTAAAATATAACGTTATCTAGCATCAATCGCGTACATTTTCCATAATTTAATATTTTACATTTGTCTAACACTAGTTTTAAGGTGTTTCAATATGTCAACAAGATATAATAACCATATAGGCTCTTTATCATATCATGGCTCATATAGGATTTTACACCGGTGTCATTACACGCTCATTTTATTAAACTCTGTTCATATGTGGACTAGATATGGCATTTATTAATATTAATTTAATATGTACAATATTAATTGTATTAACAATAAGAATCTTTATATATGTTTGTAAAATAATTAAGAATAATAAAAACACAACACCTAACACGTTAATGTTAGACAACATTGACCAAATTGGTATTGATTTAATCAGTTGAAAACACTTAAAACTAACTATGTTTTCTCAATTATCATATAGAAATAATAGTTATCTGTTTTTTAAATTGTAAAACAACGTTAGAAATACATTAAAAAAACATTAAAAATGTAATTGCATGACAAAAAGGACTCAGAATCACAAAAGAACATTGCTTCCTTTAATTAATATAATAAAAGTATTGATTAAAGATAAATAATTAATCTATGTATGACATAACGTCAAAATTTATCATCTGTACATACACTTTGATAAGAGCGATTTCTTTTTTAAATAGTATTCATAGATTACACAGATTATATTTCAAAAGTATATATATTTTTTTAAACGTTCCATGATTTCCAGTTCCAGATATTGGAGACGGCGTCACTACTAATGATATAGTAATTTATATGTTAAATATTTATTTATCGCTTCTGTTATATATTATAGCTAGTTTATTTATGGTTGTTAGTTTGTTTTTGTTGGTAGCATGCACGCTTCTCAAAATTTTTTTTTTTTTTTATTTATTATAATTTTTAGTATCGTTACACTATAAATGTATTTGTAAATATTCCTGACTGCCTATGATAGTTGTGTGGTTGTGTGGCGGTCAGTCTGGTTTTCATACGGCGTTGAAATGCACCACTTAATTAATAAAGTTTTCGAAATCGAAACGAATTTAATTTTAATATATTTTTGCATATTTTCGATAATGCGAGTTACGTAAAGAAAAATAAAATCGCGGTTACATACATTTTTAATGCACTAGTGAAGTTTGTTATGGCGTTGCCTTAGAAAGTTGTATATATTTTGAGTTTCCTTTTACTTTAACTCGATGCATCCACTATTTTTGTCGTAATATTTTTGATCGTTCTTTATTATTGTTGTCTTTGGTTTAGAGAACAGATGGTTAGTAATTCAACATTCATAGTGACGCATAAAATATTTTACAAATTGCTTCCATTTCCGATTTTTTATGTGAAATTTTATATGATAACGTTTTATTAACCTTATAAATAACATAATGTAGCATTTTGACCTGTTTATAACCATTTTAATGTTGTTATGTTTTGTTAAAAAATACCAACTATTTCTACTACCTTGAGATTCCGTATTTAAATTTTGCATGAATGTTTTTAATATGCTATGGACTTCTTCTTTATATGCGTTTTCTCTATCGGAATTAAAAAAAAAATTAAATCTAATTCACGCTGTATCCCGCACACAGCAGGATAGGCAGAGGGAATCTAGTATTAAGACACTCCGTTCCCCATTATTGAAATTATCCTACCTTATAATATTTCTTAACTTTCTACAAATCCCTATAGAAAGATAACTATTAACATAATCGTATGGTAATTTAGCCATTCACTGTGTTTTAAAAGAAGCAGGTTCAAATCTAATATATACCCATCAAAAGTCAAAGATTTAAATATAAAGTTTCATAGCTTTATCAGTCTTAAAAATATAAAGAAAGAAAAAATCATTTATAAATGTTATAAATAAATGTTTTTGCTTTATTATCTTTGTATGTGGTGTTTTGGTTGTGGTGTAATATCATCCTTGTTTCATTGTAAAGTCACTGTAAACACGCACAAATGTTCACCAAATCTTCAAATCTTCAACGTACCTAATAATAATAAATATTTGTATATATTCAAAATGTCAATATTAAAATGTTTTACAGAATAATTAAATTCTTATTTCAAAATTACATATAAAACAGATAAAATGTTACGTTAATGTGATATTAGCATTTTGAGTGTGTTGTCTATATTTTTAAATATTGTCTAATGTACATATTGATTAAATAAAATAATTGTAAACAAAGTTATAAATATTATTATAATATCGTTTTGATTTAAGGTAAGAACATTCCAGAACATTTAATTGTTGTTTATAATTCTATGTGTGAGTATTATAGTATATAATACTCACACATCGTCGTTATGGTGATGAAGAGCGTCATCTTGGGTACTACGTGAGAGATGGCAACGCACAAAAGAGACGCATAAACAAATCAACAGAAAATTTTCAAACAAATTTAGTTAGACTATAGATAAATAATATATTCTCTTGTTTAACCACTTCATAGACAAATGGAATTACAAATTACATTTTTGAGTGTTGTGGAATCTTTTTACATAACATAAAAAGAAATTATAATACTATGTATGACTTTCTCTACATTTTTTACGATTATATATAAAAGTGCCCGTTTGTCTGTAGCTCCAGTGTACGCGAGGTGTACGGCGGCGCGCACCCGCAACGACGACACAGACATCGGCACAGGCACTCTCCCACACACAACGCTCATACTAATGCCAACATAAACAATGATACTAACAACTAAACAGAGGAATACCAACATGAAAACACAGTAAACAACAAAACCAACATTAGTATCAACATAACAATAAGGTAAACAACAACCAATAAGGTAAATCTAAAAAAAGGAATATCAACATAAATATGTAATATTAAAACAACAATACCAACATCAACAATACATAAACCCATACGTTAAACTTAATAAAGTAATACCAACACAAAAAAAATTAACACAATTACCAACATAAAATAACAGAAGTATAAATGACAATGCGATAACGACTAGTTCTACATTCACATTTTATTAATAGAGAGTTTTTATTGTCTGTTGACTAATACGTGATATCTTAAGTTGAACTGCGAAAGTAATTATTTTTTTTGTCAATCAGTATATTTCTATATAAATAGTAATACTGTATATTTAAGATGATTTAAATATGATGTCAACAGCATATAGAAACTCTTTTTCATTTTCAATGTAATATTTTGTTTTTTAAATAGAACACCTATTTAACATAGTTTAAGTATATATATTTGTGATTTTTGTATTTTTTGCTATAAGTTTAAACAAATTATTCATCAACATTTATTGTAAAATGAATGAATTTAAAAGTACTCAATTTTTTTTCCTACTAGTCGATATCGCTGGAAATTTAGTAAATTTATTTATATTTTTTCCATAAAAATCTAAATAAATTATCCATTTATTGTTTACTAAAGAATATGAGGCGTTTATACGCTATTTTCTTTGCTTAAATTTCTTTTGACAAACCCTTTATGTGACAAACAGCAACATTGTTTACAAATGATATTAAAATGCATTGGTCTATGATGAATATAATATAAATTATTGAGTGTTTAAAAGGATCTGCTTTTATATAAATTTAAGATCTTTTTTTCGATATGATGTAAAATAAACAGTTAAGTCGCCGTATTGAAAGGTGCATAATATGTAATCTGTAATAGTAAATTACAAAAAAAAAGTTGTATGTCAAATGATTAGAAATTAGCATTAAATGAAGTACGACTTAGTTATTAAATAATGTCACATGGAAATGCTTTAGTTGTTCTAGAAAAATCTTTTATTTATTATATTTTTTTATTTTGTGTTTTTATTTTTACTTTTCCATGTGATATTTTATATTACGATGTAATAATAACGGGTACTTTTAAGCCCTTTGAGCCTTTTCCAGTTACAGAATGGATGGACTTAGTGTTTTTTCTTCTATGATTGCTATTTTTTAATTTTTAATTTTTTAAAAAAGGTTATAAAAATACAAAAAGGTAAATATATATATTTTCTGATATGATTTTTTTTTCTTTTGAAAACACCATTCTGTATACTATAATAGTAAGTTATATTAGTTACTATAGTAAGTAGACGAGATCTTAAAATTTTATAAATAAATAGACTAATAGTATCCCGTAGGCACAAATTAAGGGTGCTCCACAAACGAATCACCCATTCCTGTAATAAAATATTTGATTTTAGTTTGTTTTTTTTTTGTTTATATGTCGTCGTTTTAGTATGTACGCTATCGTTATCTCGATTCAGTCCAAAATTTCTTGATTATTTTTTATTTTTTGTCTGTGGCCTGTTTATGATTATGTAATGTCTAGAGCACTCATTAATGGGTTTTAAATTAAAAGCTTTTCATGTATTGGTTATTTTTTTTTAATTTATATAAGATTTCTAATGTTATTACAAGAACCTACTATAATTAATTTGGACTGAAATCAGTTACGATGGACATGAATAGACATCACGCTTTATTATTCGTACCTATTAAATGTAAGATAGTGTTAAATAAGAGTTCATAGTTTCATATCGCACGTAATTTAAATGAAGTTATAATACTTCAAACCGTTATTAACTTTAATTGACGTTAAACCGTATTAACAGATTGCGAAAAGGACTGATTAAGGTAAAGAAAACTAAGTGAAAGCGAGACAAAGATATTGTTGTCTCTTTCTTAACGCTGATTGGTCAGTACTGAAAAAAAACGTTTCTCATTGGTCAGTATTAAAGACTTGCTATCTCTTTCTGTCCTATTTGTCAAATACGGTGTTATTTCTCGTTTTTTGGACGTAAGCTCTAAATGAAATGTCTTAATACATAATTATAAGAAGATATTTTTAGATGTAATATTGATGTTAGTGTAAAAGCAAACAATTCTTATTCGTGTGATGATTAAACTCTTGGTAGCGGAAAAGGAGTTTTATTTATACCTACCTGTTACATGTCATTTATATATTAATTTTGAAGCCGTCATGACTGGGAAATGGGACTGAATGGGAAAACGGAGTGTCTTTGCACTAGGTTCATGAGCGTCTGTAGAGATATTTTCTTGAGAGGTTTGTTTGAGAGGTTTGTTATAGCTTTGTTCTGTACGATGTTTGTAATTTTTTTTTCAAGTTCAGGTTATCTTAGTAAAATTCTAGGGTGAGTACGGCCAACCCGGCCCCTTCTATTACTAGAACTAGAAATGACTGGGTTTCCTGATTCTCTTGGCATACCCTACGCGGGATACAACTTGAAGATACACGCATTTTTTAAAATATTTTATAGGCCCTATCAGGCTAGGTGGTATAGCTTTTAATTTATGAATGTGTCAAAGGAATACTTTGCAAATCCAAAATTTATTAAAGAATGCTAATCTGATTAGAGAACTCAATCAAGCAACAATATGAAGGAATTCATAGAAAAAGAATAATAGATAAAAAGAAGTTACTACTGAGATTTGATAACTTGCTGGGAAGATAATTAAGCTGAAAATATACTGTCCACATAAAAAAAGAAATCCTTTTGTTGTTCAAAATGCCTCGTTTACTTATATGTGAAATTAAATAAAACACAAATGTCTCTTTTAAATAATAATATAATAAATTTTAAAAAACCCAATTTACCAAATAAACAATAGCAAATGTGAATAAAATAACAATAAATCACAATAAAAATCCCATCACCATAAAATTTATAATAAGTAAAGTTTCTAAAATTCAAATGAATAAATAAGTAAAATGTGAAAAAAAATAAGTCGCCATTATGCCTTGTCGGCCATTTTGTTGACGCCATTTTGCGTCAAACTTTGTTGTTATAAGGATATCTGGCAGATGTGATCGTTGATGTCCAACATTTGGCTAATAAACGCGTGGTTGTTGAGAATTTTTGTAAGTTTCACAATGACTCCTAGAAGTGCCCGCTTTTTGTATCTTAATTGTACACTGCATCTTTCTATTTCTTCTCGCACTGTGAGATCTATCTGTGGAACAAGATTTTTTTGTTCAATAACATTATACTATTATTAATTCCAGTCGTGGCACAATGGCACTAGCTGTAAACGCGACTGACGACGACGTACTGACTATTGACACTTGAGGAAATGAAATATTTAATATTGTTTTACGTCCTCGCTCTAGTAAGAAGATAAAGCGCGGCGTCGAGTTCGGCCGCCGTTTGACGCCACACTAAGTAATGTATAGTAACTGATGACTGGTACCAGATGCTCCCTGCCTAGATGGGTTTAATAACAAAATTATATACACTTTCTTAATTTTTTCATTTTCACGCTGTATTCCGCACACAGCAGGGTAGGCAGAAGGAACCTACCCACTTTCCGCGGAATTCTGTAGGAATTGAGTGGCGGAACTTAACGTCGCGCTTTGCTTCGACACCAGAGCGAAGAAATGAAAATATAAATGTAAATAAATATTTCATCTTCTCGAGTGGGGATTGACCGACAACCAGCCGATTTACAGCCACACTGTGCCCCTGCGCTACGACTCAACTGGCCTTTCTCTATGGTATGTATAATAATAAATATGGTATTGATATTATAGCTTAGATTTGAAAAAAAAAGTTGTAAAATAAATGCCCACTTCAGTTGAAGGAATCAGTGATTGTTATTGGTGATGTCATTATATAAAATTAACAATAAATAAAAATCATGCAAAAGCGAAAATCAAATAATGAAAAGCACAACAAATCCTCAGTCGACCAAAACTTGGTTAAAAATTCAATAGAAAATTATTGGTCCACGTTTGCAATAAGAACTGAATACAAAGCAATGGTTACCATAATGACATGTCATTATGAGACATTGTGTTTGCTTTAAAGCAATTTAATATGTAAATTTTTGAATTGTCCAACTGACGTTTTAGCTAATAGTGTTCAAATTGAGTTTAAATTGTTTTTATTTAGAAATTTAAAAAAATAGGAACTTGTCTATATTTAGACAATAATAATAATAAGTCACTCCCCATTTTCTGCCGAATTCTGGAGGCATTGCGTGTTGAGTGGCGGAACTCAACGACGCGATTTGCCTCGACACGAGTGAGAAATGTAAATATGAATCATTGTATTTGTTCGAGTGGAAATCGAACCCATTACCTTTCGCATTTACAATCCCACGCTAGTGCATCTGCGCAACGACTGACGTCGAATTGTTTTATATAACTTTTATCAAATTATTACGTTACACGTGAAGTTACGCAAATTAAATGTATACGTGGTCTGTGACGCTAACGTCACGCGATTATAAAATGTCTCAATTTCAATTAGGTATGGGTATGCTTAGATATACCGTATACTTTTCTTTCGTCTTTCTATTTTAATATTACCTTAAGCCGGTCACCCTTATCACCCAATACGTAATATTATCTCTTTAAAGGTAATACATAACATAAATAATAATAAATTCGAGACCATCATGGCACGTTGCACGTGTGACTGTAAGCGCGACGATTGTGGGTTCGACTCCCACTAGGGGAAACGAATAATTATTTATTAATATTTTCGCTCTGGTAATAAGGCAAAGCACGGAGCACGTCTATGGTAATAAGGCAAAGCACGGAGCACGTCTTCCAAAGCACGGAGCACGTCGTCGGGGTCACGGGGTTCCCTGGGTTTTCCCAAGTTTCACGCTGTATCCCATATATAGCAGGGTAGACCCTGCTATATATGGGATAACGCGTGAAACTTGGAAAAAAAAATAAGTCTAAGCTCGTCAGTCATCAGTCACTTTATTAGAGTTTGTTTGCTTTAACTTCTATTATCACTGAGAACACCCATTCAAGGTAGCGAAGCGAAGTGTGAAGTGTTCTTAATTTAATTTTCGTGTTGAAAATTGATTATTACATAAAGATTGATTAGTATAAATATATTTTTCTTTTTTATTTTTTTATTAGGAAATGTGTTTTTTTATACAGGTTGTTTTTGTCAGCCCCACTTTAAATGAAACCACAGTTTTAACTACTCTATAAAGACCTAACACAATTAAAAAAAAAACATCCCAAAAATAAAACAGTGATTTTTTCAAACAATATAAATGATAAAATAATCGTTGTAAAATAAAACGCCATTAGTAAAGAACGACGCACGCACACATAAACCTGTCAAAGGGAAACCGCCGCATGCGCCTCATTCCGAAATCGAGTCGTAAGTATTGACGGCGAAGTTCATAGTTACTTAACCTTTAATAATATTTTTGTAGTAGTATGCGTTTACGTTATTGGTATCTATACATAACTGCGTCACACAAAATATAGGTATGGATAAACATCGTGAAATGAAAAAAAATCCACGCTTCCACCCTGTATATATAGAAGGTATTATAAATGTATATGAAAGTAGAGCAAGCTGTGTAAGATAAAAAAATCTTACATTTTACTTTCTATTGTGCGGAATCCCAAATTGACCTACTTCCCTCAAAGATAAAGTAAACCTAGTCAATGCCATGACGATAAATTAATTGCTTATAATATAAGTTAGATTGTGTGAGCCCTGACGACGTTATCTTGACTTTAGTTTGATAAATGATTATTAATATTAGCGTGAGAATTAAAAAATATACTTTTATCAACTAAAGTTATGAGACATTTTTATAATCGGCCACCCATCCAAATTTGGACAAATGAGGATATCTATCTAGAAATAGGATATATAACTTCTATACTAAAAAGCTAACAAAATAAAAAAAAGATAAAATTAAACATAAAAGGCACAAACATAAAGTAGCAACTAAAACACTAACATTATCAGGTTCTGTGAAGGCACTGAATTTGTACTTTGTTCGTCTCTTTTCCGTTCCGAGGTCAGAGAATATTGTGAATGTGGAATCCTTGCTGGGAAGGCCGATGGGGAAGTACATGCCGGCTATGAGGTTCCCTTTTGGATCTCGTGCGAGAAGGCTCCTGTGATACAAAAAGATTTTCTTTTAGCTTCACACTGTATATCACACATAGTTCTCACAATCCATACAATTTTTGAGACATTGCATGTTGAGGGGCGGAACTTAATGCTGCACTTTATCTTGACAGAGTGAGCCGCACGCCCGCGGGAAATGAAAATATAAATGCAAATAAATATTTCATTTCCTCGAGTGTGGATCGAACCCACAACCAGTCGATTTTACCAGTCACGGTTAGTGTCCCTGCACCATGACCAGCCTCAGTAATAAAAGTTGATTCAAGTAAAAAAAAAACTGAATATTAAAGAAGCGCTAAATAACAATCAATCTTAAAGAACGCTTATATATTACAAAATAATTTTCCAATTTTAAATACGCATTTATACAAATAACCTTCAATATAAGAAATACCACAACTTACCTGAAATTATACACCAAATTTCGTTTTTCAGTGAC
Source organism: Heliconius eleuchia (assembly GCA_018230625.1). Lineage (NCBI taxonomy): Eukaryota > Metazoa > Arthropoda > Insecta > Lepidoptera > Nymphalidae > Heliconius > Heliconius eleuchia. The sequence continues at coordinate 10,200 of DWAP01000111.1, read as the reverse complement.
TTGTATGCTATCCAGGTAGGGCTGCGCCGCGTATATGAGGGAAGTCTGGTACTTAACGTGGGAGTCTCTCGTGACACGCTCGTGCCATTCCACGTAGTTACTGTTGTTGGGATTGAAGCTGTACTCATATTCCTTTGTACAGTGCGGCTCTTCGGATTTTGTGAACCAACCTGAAAATTATTTAAATTAAATTGTAGAGCTATTGAAATTTGTGTTTTTTGCAAACAACATTATTTTGCTCTATTATAACAAAAAGTTAGGCGTATTTTACTTACTTGTATGTGGAAATGCACGATCAGCCATCACGGTAATCATTCTAGACACATGATATCCAGGATCAGCCAGCATGATTCCCGGGCGTCCGTCGATCACTACTTGGATTCCTACTAACACATGCTCCTTTTCCGCATATTCCACAGACGCCGGACCTTCGCCCATCATCACGTAGTCACGAACGTCCTCTACTGCCTCCTCACAAGATAGTAAGGCCATGGCCGTTTCTAGTCCAGGGAAATCTTTATTCAAAGATCTCCACTTTTGGACTAATTCCATTCCCAAGCCAACGCAAGTGTGTTTCTTCCTCCTGATCGGCGGAGCGTAGTCTTCAAACATTGCGTTTAACGGTACCTTTTTCTTTTCCCAAGTATCGTACAGCGAGATGAAATTGCTGATGGAGTCATAGTTGTTTTCCACGAGGAGTTTTCGTAATATCGACTCGGCCTGAGTCACGAAGTCCTCATGTTTAGCCGACGTTAGATGGAGCGGTTCCTGAGAATGCGCCCAGCGCGGGGGCGGCAGTGGCTTGGTCAGGTCATTGGGGGTCGCCGTGCCGTGTTCCGAGTTGAGTCAACTCGGCCACTCGGCTCCCCAGCGGCCGACGGCCGGTGCCTCAGGCTCGGCCTGCACCAGCGCCGTGGGCCAGCCATCGTTGTGGTTCCGCGTGTTCGGAACGCTCTTCGAGAGCGCCTCACACTTCTCTAACACTAATACCAATGTTCTTTGACGCTCTGCAACAGAAAAATACAAATTAATATCCTTGTAAGTCATATGAAAGTTTCTAAAAAGATAAAAAATACACACAAAATACAAGTTTATATTTGAAATTGAAAGTTTATTTCTCATGTTGTTGGGCAAGTTTATATTTATTATAAATCAATGATGTGCCTACAACTACGTAGGATAACGTATATGGTTCGAAAGCGAGCGTCAGAGCTATATCAAAATCATGATAAGGGCCTACCTACATATTACTATTCACTTTGAATTTTAGATTTACGAGTAAATATTTTGTGTATTTTATATTGTATCGTAAATTACGTGAATATTATATAATACTTAATGTTTTTCTTTAAATGCATATATTGCGCTTAAAGAAAATAAAAGAAAGTGAGAATGAGAGAGAGAAGAGTGGCTAAAAATAATAAATATTGTGGCAATAATTTTATATTGTTTTTTATAGGATATGTCATTATATTTTTATAAATATCTTTATCTATATATTGACATTTTTTTCATATATTAAATTAAATTTTTTCAGATATATAATTAATTTACTTAACATTATGTTGTCAATAGTTTTTTGACATATTATATTGTAAATTATGAGACATCTTTATACTTTTAAACAGTAAAGTAGTAGGTTACTGAAATTTTCGTCCAAAAATGTAATTGGAGATATTCATTTATATCTGGAGTAATGGATGCCCCATTACTCTTTTAATCTTGGTTAAGGCTGACTTATAAATATGCAATAAAATCGAAGGTACTGAGTTTAATTATTTGAAAATATTGTATTACTATTGAGTTATACGTAGCTTAGGTGGGGTATCATCGATCTGATCTGATGATGGAGCCAGGATCTACATAATGGAACTCTAGAGGTTACTAGTAAACCACTCGAGTCAAGGCTCATATTACTTATAGCTAAGAGTACAGCACTAGTAGCATCTTTTGAAACTCTATATTATCATAATTAAAAGTGATTAAATAACACATAGTCATTAAAGTAGAGCTCTCTAAATGAAAGCCAATATTTAAAGTTTCCAACTGGGTTACAATTTGGCAGCCTGGGCACGACCACTCGTTAGTACGTGCCTCGGCTATAGATGATTTATCAATAGTGCCTATCCAATCATATTTCTTCAGTTACGTTTAATCAAAAATAAATTCTTGATAATTTATATTTGCATTTCTTCGCTCTGGTGTCGATCCTAAGCGCGGCGTTGAGTTCTGTCACTCAACACGCAATGCCTCCAGTACGTTCCCTCTGCCTACCCTGCTATGTGCGGGATACGGCATGAAGCTAAACTTCTTGATAGATAAACGTAACTGAAGAAAAACGTAACTTTTATTGAAAAGTTAAAGAATATTTTTTTTTCCTTTTTAATAAAATAGCCGAACCCATAGCCGTATTTACACAGATACTAAGTACACTTAAATTACAGGACATGTTGAAAGATAGAAAAAAATAGTAATCTTAAAGGATATCCAAACTGGCACATCAAATTGTTATCAGGATTTTCATTCAATCGTAACATTTTATTTTTATTATATTACATATAAGATAAAGATAAGCGACAAGTGTCTAATTTTTATCGTATTGCTAAATCGGATCATCTCTTTTGTGAATTTACAAATATCATTTAGATTTTTTAGCTTTTTTTTTAGTCGGCATATAGCAGTGAAGGTAGAGGGACTTGGGACCCTAGTATTAAGACACTCAAAACACTCTAAATTGTATTATTAATGGGGACATTAAATTACTTTCCGCCGGAATCTTAGTTTATCTAGAGACCCGCGACCTTTGCGTTTAATTCGTACGCTTGCGCCCCTGCGCTATAACAGCCTCAATATGATTTTGACGAAATGTACAACTTTTCTGGCTCTGTAGATGGTTTCGTTATTTTCGAACGATTATATTTTTTAATAAGTAGTTGTTCCGTTTTTTACCTTGGCTTTAATTTTTGAATCATAAAAAAGATTGTTTTGTTATATGCCTACAAATATTCGAACATAAAAAGATTCTAAAAATCTGATACGACTGAAAAATTAGAAATATCACAAAAAGAGCAGCTTAACGATTTATCCCTCGTAGCAGGGTAATTTAGTGTTAAGACACTTGGTTCCCAACTTTTTTACCTACCATTGTGTCTTGAGTGATGAAAATTTGTTCAGAGTAAGGAGATGAAAATAGTTTGTAATATAATATCATTCCCTTGAATGGGAATCGAACCACAACCATAGCTTTTTACAGACACTGCAGCACGACTTCTTACACTTTCTTATAATAAGCCTTTTCAATAATGGACCCATCGTCAGAATCATAAACCTACTTATATGATGTTTATACATATGTATAATGTACATTACACAAATTAATTCATCACTTAAAAGCTATTTCACAGCAAAATCAATATCGTCAAACTGATGAAACTTTACTGAAAACGAGGAATAAAAGTTTTTTTTGCTTTACAATGTATATCAAAATTAGCAGGGCACAGGAAGAGGTAACCTAGTGTACAGACACTCCGCTTTTGAATTCGGTATGTTGCGTTGCTCCAAGAGCAAGAGCAGGGTGAAGAAAACAATTACTGCGTCACAATGGTAAATATTATTTTATGCTATTAAAATTATAGAGGAGGCCAGTCAGAGGCACAAAGTGTGACTGTAAACGTGACTAGTTGTGGGTTCGATACCTAATCAAGGAAATGAAATATTTATTTAAATTTATATTTTTATATCTTCGCTCTGGTGTCGAGACAAAGCGTGGCTTTGAACTCTGCCAACGTCAACACGCAACGCTTCCGATGAGGACCGAGGAACGGAGTATATTAACATTAGGCTCCCTCTGCCTATTCTGATGTGTACGGGATAGAGCGTGAAGCTGGTTTTCTTAAGTCATAGAGAATATAAAATTATAATTATTATCATAGTAAACATAATTTCTATAATACGCTACAATATGTTTTCAAGAATCACGAGTTTTCGAGTCCACATTGTGTTCCGTGGACAATGAGCTTTGTTCGCTCGCCTTACACCGCATAACGCCGGATTTCACTTGCGAGTCATCAACCGTTGTATTGCAACCTACTTTGTTTTATTTATTTACTAGAGACTCGAACGCGGCTTTCCTCGCTTATTCTTTTTTTTATTATAGCCAAAGGATAATATTTAAAAAAATAAAAAGTATTCTATATAATTTCTAATACTTCTAAGAATATGTGTACAAAGTTTCATGATAATTGATAGAGTATTTTTAGTGTGATGGCGTAACAAACAAATATACATTCACATTTATAATTTTAGTATGATATGATGTATATGAAACTTAAATAATGAATTTAGTTTTTCTTTATGTGCATTTAATGCCATGAGTCAGACCGACGACCGAGGAGCTCGCCCTGCCCTGCCCTGCCTGGTTGTGGGTTCGATCCCCACTAGAGGAACTGCAATATTTATTTAAATTTATATTTTCATTTCTTCGCCCTTGTGTCGAGGCAAAGGCGCGTGGTTTAGTTCCGTCACTCATCACGCAATGCCTCCAGAATTCGGCAGAAAGTGGGGAATGGAATGTCTTAACACAAGGTTCCCTTTGCCTATCCAAAGGACCACCAGCCTAACCATATAACCTAACGCTGTATGCCGCATACAGCGGGATACAGCGTGAAGCTGGTTTATTTTATTTGTTACTTAATTGAGCCTGCAATCTAATTAATAATTTTGATCATTAATAAAAACAAAAGTAATTAAAAATCCATTTTTTTTGTATCACGCTGTATATGTATCCCGCTCATGGCAGTGTAGGTAGAGGGAATCTAAGAACCCAGTATTAAAACCCACCGTTCTCTATTAAGATATTTCCGATACTCACTACTTTCCATAAAATTGTTGGACATTAGGTACGTGTTGAGTGGCGAACCTCAACGCAGCGTTTTGCCTCTTTACCAGAACGAAAAATTGAAAATATTTCATTCTTCCATAAATATCCATAAGTTGGAATCGAATCCACAACCGTCGCGTTTACGGTGCCGTCTTCGTCAGACGGTGGCCTCAAGAAAACCTCCATAAAAACTCAAGCACAAGAACCGACTTTGCCCCTCTTTAGAATGTTTTTCGTCAGAGACAAATCAATGTTCGTCGTTCAACAAAACTTTTGCACCAGAGCTTTCAGCATTCTTTAAGGACTCCTTTGGATGATACGTGTCATCTAGTTGGGTCTACAGAGCTCTCTATAGATCTCTGTTGAGTAAATACTCTATAGAAGCCCAACTATATAATAGGTAAAACAACAAATATTTTCATATTTCGTTTTTTCTTCAATTAATGTATTTCGTGGCGCAGCGGCACAGCGTTTCTCTGTAAACGCGACAGTTGTGGGATCGTGTCTTACTCGGTGAATTGAATTGTTTTCATATCCTTGTTGACGAGAAACGTTGAGACGTTGAGTTCCATCTAACACGTGATACCTTCAATATTAGGCGGAAAGTCAAGAACGGAGAGTCCAAGCAAGACGTTTCCTCTGCCTACCCTGCTATATGCAGGATACGCATATATGCAGCTATTTTATTTCATAAAATGATGAAAAATGTACTATCTCTTTGCGCTAAAATTATAATAAATGGCCAGCTGTTGAAATGAAAGGATTAAATCGATAACGACTTACGCAAAAATAGTCAGCTAAGTACGCAAGTACTTTCGTGTGACGTATGGATTTTCCTAATAATTAATATCACTCACCGCTCGTATGATTCCTAAAAGAATTAACGTTATTTAAGCACTTGAAATAACATAAGGAAAATGCATTTCAGGGAAAAATGTGACTGATCACTATGTCCTACCAGCTTATAAGAACAAACGAAACCGCGATCCACGTAACCACGCGTTCTCCAGATAGATAGTCTTGACAGACAGACAACAACGTGGTCCTTATAAGGGTTCCCTTTTTACCTATTGTGGTGCGGAACCCTAAAAATATTAAATATGAATAGGTATGTGCGTCGTGGTGAGTAGAGGCAGTATTATTGCTACACCATATTTCACTTTCCCCTTGTTTAGAACGTCCATTTTTCATGATGTCCGACACTCTGTCAACCCATCAACCCTATAGGTAACTCTTCCCTATAGTTTTAATAGTATAGTTTTATTAGTTGAACACGATGTATTATGTTCTTGATGTAATAAATACAACGAGAAATAAATAAATTATAAAATGTATGTATTTCAAAAGAAAAATGTAGGTACGAAAATGCAAATTTTTCTCTACTTTCAAAGTAATTGCTAACTCAATTACTTTAAATCGAATAATCGGTTATTTATAAAAAAAATATTAGCTTCACGCTACATCCGGCACATAACATGATAGAAGGATCCTGGGAACCCAGTGTTAAGATATTCCGATTCCATTAAGACACCTCCGTTGCCCGCTTTCCGCCAAATTCTCGAGCGAAGAAATAAAAATCTTTAATTCCCCCGAGTGGGAATCGGACCCACAACCATCGCGCTTACAGTCGCACACCTGCATCAAAACGGCAACTCCGTACTAACATCGCTATACGTAATCACGTTAAATGATAGAATTATACATAGATATAAATAGCAATAGATTTTACTATAGACGAGACAAAGGCGCGTTTCATTCATGTTTCGTGCTACGGACAGCTGACAGATGTATACAAGCCAGCGTCTATTGCAGTAGCTTGTAAAATATACCTTCTGGCACGGTTATAGCGCGTGTTTGTGAATAAATTGTGTTTAATGTATTTATTAGATATGGGGTTCACATACATTTCACTTTCCATTTTGTAAATATTATGATTATAACTAGTCGGTGGAGAACGGATGTTAATGGGAACGGAGTGTCTTAACGCTAGGTTCCTAGGTGTATGTGCGGGATACAGCGTCAGGCTAAAAAAGTAGTCGTCGCCCGCAATTATGTTTACGTTGAATTTCGAGAGACCCTCTATTAACGCAGCATACATGCCGAGTGATATTTAAATTAAAACTAAATAAGTATTCCATAATTCATATATATTTTAATATGTTTAAATGACAACATTTTCAAATGATATTGATCAAATGTCAAAAAATACTTTTATATATGTTTTAAATGTCCTACAATACATGACACTCGCAGATTATTTTGCGCCTGTCATCGCAAAATCAAGCCATTCATTAAAAAAAATGTCCTAGTCTCGCTTATTTGGTCAATATTTGAATACAGTCTAAATATAAGGTTATTTTCGGAGATATTTTTTCGATAATATTTCTACCCTTGAGTTTTATTCTTTACTTGTAAATTTATCAGTTCTATAAATAGGTATATTATCATGTATCGTGCGTCAGTACCGAATAGCGGCTCAGTTACTGGTAAGCTTTACTTGTATCCTCTAAATAAATGAAATTCTTAGAAGATGAATCAAATATGAGATGGTAATTGTAACATAATACATATCTTCTATATAATATTATACAGAATAAGTAGGATATTCTAGAGTCAGTTATGGCACAGTGGGCACAAGCGTGTTACTGTGAAACTGATTAAATTTTTTAAATAATATTCTTGTTATTGTTTGTAAAATGTTTAGGTATTTATAACACTATCATCCGTTCTATATTCTCCCATTTTCATTAGAGATACCCTTGGTATTATAAAAAAATAAATTTCACAATTGATTTTGATAGCTATCAAACAATTAAAATTTAAATAACAAATTTAAAATAAATAATACCAATTTAATTACTTGAGGTGCTCTACACTATGTATATTTCGGAACCGTCTTAATTAAATTTCGACAGCACGCGACTATCTAGGCCATTGTGTCACGTCATCACGTGCACGAGATAGATTTAAACCAAAAAATCTATATTTGTCATGTCTATACGTCACGTCAGTGCTTTATTAGGGAAATGTATTCGAGTGTCTGCAATATCAACGACATAAAGAACCTCTTTTTACAAAATATGATTCAACTGATAAAAAATACGGTTAAATTGCAGTGTATTTATGACTCACAGATTACTTGTATAATCTGTTTATGTTAGTATGAACAAATAAAACTTATTACAAATTGTTTTTCTTTTTCTTATAAAGAAACAGGTTTCCCTATTTCGTCAGTAAGAATATTATATTAAAAGATATTGCATTTAAATGCATATTTGTATTGTTTTAAACAATAGTTGGGGGAAAGTGGGGAACAGATGTGTCTTGATGGGAACGTAGTGTCTTAACATTAAGTTCCCAAGCTGAAGTAAAAGTGAAGTGGCGGTTAGTTAAAAAGAAATAAATATTAATCAAATAATGATACAATAACAATAATATATTATTAATTATTATTTATTAATTTCAAAATGTTTACACATCAGTACATGAATCGATAGAAGTAATTTACGTGGCATCGAAAAAGAATCTAATAAAAAGTAAAGTTATAAGTAAAAAAATATACCAAAAAATATTTGCAAATAGAAAACCGAATGGATCGAAGGTTACTTCGTATTTTCGTTTCACGTTTCATGTCGCGATCGCAACTAGGCCATTGTGTTGGAGGCCTCAAATGGTAATCGTGTATAAGCTGCCTTGATATAGAATTTCGAAGTTATTTGAGCAAAATTTGAATTTTAGTAGAATTGTCAAATAAAATAATAGTTATCAGATGTACAATAAATATAATAAAAAATAATATATCATATAATAAAAATTAATTATATTGATAATAAATATCTATAAATATAATTATAAAATTAAACGATAAAAATGGTATTGAGATAATCAATAGATAGTCAGATGTCGTAATTTATTGTAATTTGAATAATTTATCTGTAATTCTGAATTAATGTCCATATTGTGTGTCTGTGCGCTTGAAGAGGTAAACGATCTTTAATGTTCTTATTATGGTACGCTGTACCAAAGAAAGATGTTCTTTGTTTTCAAAATATATTTCGTGATTCATACTAAATGCCCTAATTGTGGTGGCTTCTGAGGTTTTTTAATTTAATACTTTCGTCAAACCTTTTAAAAGCGCGCTTAAAATAAATGACAAATGAGTAGTTAATTAATTTCTTAATTTATATTATATTATATTTAATTATTTTTAATTAATTTCAAGCTTAATTAAAAATAATAATATTCACAATACTACATTTCGAAGCCAAGGTTGTTTGATTAAATTATTACAGTATAAAATACTTTTAAATTTCATCGAGAGTCAACTTATAAAGAAACTTATTTAAAAATGGCGGTACGTAATGCCTAATTTGCCGCCTAATTCATTGTTTTTTTTGTTATCTTTCAAGTGTCAGTGTCATTGAATTATTAATAAATTTGTTATTTAATATTGGATAATTCATCAATGTCAATATAATTATCAAATCAAACCCTTTTTGAATTATATTTAAATTATGTTGCTTAATAATAATGATGTTGTTATGAAAAACCCGTTTTTAGCACGGATAAACTCCTCTATTAAGAGCTCTACATATTTCATAACATATTGAAAATGTATGATAGTGAATAATAAAGTAAGTAAAATAAAACTTATCACTTTTAAGTACTTTAATACTATTTTTCCAGTAATTCTTATATTTAATATAATATAAATTACTTATTTACATTTCAATGAAACCGTTTATTGACTGACCTTTATAGTCAAATAAATAAAGTGAACGAATAAGCGAAAATGCTTAATTTTGGGATTAAAAAACTTCCATACATTTTTTTCATAATATTATATAAATATTGGGGTTATAGGGTATTATTTCTAGCACATTGTAGAGAAAACGCATGTAGACGCAGCGTCTATAAGAGCTCTACAGCTGATTGACAATTGACTTTACAATTTTAATTAATAAAATTGAATCGCTCTACAAATACTAGTCATCATATTATTTGTACAAAGAAAGGAATTTAAATAATAAAAATAAATACAAAAATTATTTTAATTTAAGCGCAAAATTATGTAATGAAATCCTAATGAAAGTAGCGACACGTCATACATTCTAAAAGATTAACACAAGGAATTTACCTTTCTCCTCTTCCGCAGAACGTGTTTTAAAATTACGCAAACAAGTACGCAACCATCACAAAACATAACACAAAATTTCCAAATATTTATACAATATAAATCACATTTAAATAAATAATTAAATATAAATAGAGGCCGGTCGTGGCGCAGCGGCACGAAGTGTGACTGTAAAACCGACTGGTTG